>MU748660.1:44909-73269 GCA_026770625.1 Nicotiana glauca
GTCCGAGTTGGTCCCAAGGTCGTCTGTTTCTGATTTTTGTCACTGAGGTATTTTTCCCTTCCTTTGTTCTATTTCTGTGTTTATATCTGTTTATGTGTTTAGTTTAGTTTTATGGATTTTTCAATTTTTTTGTTTTGTCCATCTCCAACCAGACCTTTTATTTGTTCAAGCTCTTCTGTTCGTTTGAGTATATCTTATAAGCTATATTCGATTTTAATAACGTCATCGAATAGTTAGTTTATAAGTTCCTTGTTTTGTCAATACAACTGGAATCATTTATTGGTCTATTTTAGTCTGTTTGTTTGTGGTTAATCTCTATGTGTTATAAACTGTTGAATCGATTAAGTAAGTTTCGTCCATTAGTCTGTTCTTATAGTTAGTTCGTGTTTATGTTAAGTCCAAGAATGTTATTGTCTATGTTTGGTTTCTCTGATCTTTGTTTGATTTACAGTTCTTTGTTATCAATGGTTTAGTTGTGTTTATTTTTTCCCCTTTTGTATGTTGATGGATTCTCCATAATGAATGCAATGGCCAGTTTAAAATCAGTAGGTAATTGCCCATCTTTAACATGGATTTGGTTTTCCAGATAGTTGAGTTAGAAATCAGTATAGTTAATGGCTAGGAATGGTCGATTGGTTATAGCTGATGGTTTTGGGTAGTATAGTAAGTTTCAGTGAATCAAAAGGGTAGTTTGGAGAGTCTGAAAGTTTGAAGATGGTTTAACTTAGTGGACTGTCAGTGAACTAATTAAATAACCATTAAACCAATGTATTGTTTAAGAATAGTGGGGAACATAAAACATGGCATGAGAGTTAATAGGAATACTTTAATATCCCATGACCTTTGATTGAAACAATAGGGAACCAAGTGTGGGGAACCAAATAACTTGAAACAAGAAAGACACTTAGGAGTGGGAATTCAGGGGGTATGGGCAGACCAAATGCCAAGGCTGGTCTGAGTAGTTCAAGGCAGATAGCAAGCCTGTTTTTTGGTTATAAATAGGCTAAGTTTTAATAGAAAAATGGGGCTTTTTGAAAAGGAGAAGGGTTCAGTATTGAGAGCTAAAAAACTGGCTGGTTTTTTGAAATCCTGAAAATCAGTCTTGTGAGTTCTTCCTTAATCAGTCTAAGAGAGAACTTCTTTTGAAAGCTTAAGAATCAGTCTGTTTGAGTGTATAACCGTGTCATTGGAATTTTGGGTCCGAATTTGGTTCAATTCAAGTTCTGCCTGGGGTGTTTGTGTTGCTGTTGGGTTTTACTGGTTTCCTATTGTTCCTGGTGTCTGTTTCTTTGTTGGTTCTGCTATTGTATTGTTGTGTTGGAATTGGTACCAATCTTGTTTGGTTTGAAAAAAGATTCTGGAATAACTGAGTTGTGTCTTGTTGCTGTTGGTATCTGCTTTTGCACTACTGTTGTTATTGTTGCTGTGTTACTACAGCTGACTACTCCTCCTCCTTCTATTTTTCATTATCCAGGTACACACTTTGAAATCATGTATTGATATAAACTTGAAGTTGGAGATGAAATGAAATGCTATCAAGTTTCCTTTTGAATTCTCTCGCATCTTTAGCTGGATATTGAGTAGAATTTTTACTTGCAACTGACTTATAAGTGTATAAATTGGACTGTTGAATCTATCTCTACAAACATGTGAATATCCATTGTAATTAATCTTAGTTGTTGATTACTAGTTATGAAATATAGTGTAGTTAATGCGTTTCTAGCTAGCCGTAAAATAGTTTCAAATAGTTTACAGGTTCAAATAGTTCAAATGGAAACTAGTATGTTGGTTTAATGTGTCTAGTTCTGAAATTGCGAGGTCACTTGAGTAAATAACATCATTTAAATATCAATTTGAATAATGTTAGTAACTAATGTTAGTGATGAACGTTAGTATGATGTCAGTTTGTAAGCATTGATATATTAAGTTCAAAAAATGGCTTTTGTATTACACATAGTTAATTCCAACGGTTCAGTTCATCTAATACTGTTAGCTTAAGTTAATTAGAGAATGGTTAGTTTGTTTTAATATTTTTGTCAATCTCGTACGCATATTATAATTTCAGCTTTAGTAGTTCGCTTATAGAATAAGGCACGGAACAATTTTTTATTTTTACAAGTTCGAGTGTAATTTTCCGGTAGCATCTATTGTAATCTAATAACTAATAAGAGGCCCAAGCTTGTCAAGCATGTAAATCAATTAGGACTTTTTCTTCTTTCATTTTTAGTGACGAACAAAAAATAAAAAAAAATATAGTCACTTTAGGATTATTCTTTTAAAAAAAAATAAACGAGACGAGCCTCGTCAAATAGAACGCACAAGCTGCGGGGCCCTCATGTATGTATATATTAAAATGCTTAGATTTCGGGACGGACTGTTTAACAAATTTCACGGCCTTCCCAAAAATAATAATGCGTTAGTCTCTTTAGGCGCGTCTTTAATAATTTTACCTTCCTAAGTTCGGGTGTGCATTTCATGCGACCCAAATCCAAATCCAAAAATGTCCAGTAAAATGTGTCGAGGATCCGGGTGCATTTCATGTGACGAGATCCAAAAACACGTTTTAAACGACGTTCAATTTTCCTCAAAATTAATTAAAAGCGATTAAAAGTTAAAATTTGCACATAGGTTAAAGCATGTTATAAAATCAGATAATTAAGCCGAATATGACAGTTGAGCGACCGTGCTAGAACCACGGAACTCGGGAATGCCTAACACCTTCTCCCGGATTAATAGAATTCCTTATCCGAATTTATGGTTTGTAGACTGTAATACGGAGTCAACTTTTTCCTCGATTCGGGATTCAAACTGGTGACTTGGGATACCATAAATCTCTCAAGTGGCGACTCCAACTCTTAATAACAAATCTCGTTTCGATTGTCTTTTAATTGAAAAAACTCCCTTTACTACACCCTTCGTGGGGTGCGGTAGCGTAAAAAGGAGGTGTGACACATACTAATTTTTTGGTTATTCTATTATGTATAACCAAAATTAGACTTTTTGAAACCGTCCCAATCATGTCGGTTTCACTTCGGTATCAGTACAGTTCAGTTAATTTTCGATATTTTTTTAAATATCATATAAAATTCACCAGTTGAAGTAGAATGCAATAACATATGTTCTTTTATAGAACTTAGCAAAATTCTCTAGTCATTTTTACTGTTTAAAGGGTGATGAATTAAAAAAACATGAAAGATGGCTAGAGTATAGTTTCATCAACTATTCGAAAGCAACGTAAAAGAAATCAAGTAAAAGCAAAAAAAATACAAATCACACGAGTGAAAAGATATTAAACAAGGCGGGGCTCAAGAATAAAGTTTATATTAAATATTCAAAAAGATAAATCTAATTTATATGAAAGAAAACATATTCAATACATTGTAGTTTGCTACTCATAATCGCTAGAGCACTTTGTGTCTTGCTAATAAAAATACTTGAAATAACTTAGTTTAAGTATAAGTAGCATAATAGATTTTAGGAATTAGTATTTTGAGTTTAGTTACTTGTTGGCTCGTAACAGTTTTCATAATTCCAAGATCCAATGAAAAATTTAATGCTTTATTAGTTTTAAACTTACTATATAATTATATTTTTATATATAAAATTTATTCGGTACGGTTCGGTATTTTTTCGGTTTATTTTTATAAAATAAAAAATCTACCCTAATTATCGGTACAGTTATAGATTTATATAAAAACCTACGATTTTTTTAAAAGAAATCTAAAAATCAGTTCGGTTCGGTACGATTCGGTCGGTTTAATCGATTTTCAAATATCCATTGACTCCTCTAGGAGAGAGGGCTTGCACCATAGAGATATTTAAGCTATTCCATAAAAGTGCTTGTAACCATCAACTTCTCAACTAACTCGCATAAAAAATAAAAATACAATGAAATAGAGTACATATTTTATAGTATGTCAAATTTTGCATATTATCACATCGTAACTTATAAACAAGGTAGTTTGAACTAGAGAATATTTTTCCATGCATAAAGAAGTCAAAGTATTTGTTTGGTATTTACTAAGGGTGTACATATGTCGGGTTGGTTCGGATTTTACAATTACCAAACCAAACTAATTGTGCAGAGTTATTAAATCTAAAGACCAAACCAAACTAATTGTGTCGAGTTATTAAATCTAAAGACCAAACCAAACCAATAAAACTCGATTTTTTCAATCTCGGTTTTTCTCGAGTTTTGCGGTTATTCAGGTTTTTTCCCGGAATCTTCGTAGAACAAAACATATAACTTATGCTCAAAATATTTCTTTAATCCTAGTAAGATACAACTACATAAAGCATTTTCTAAGAAAATAATAAAAAACTTTTAGTCATGGCATTATCCTAAAATATTCAACAATAAAGACAATAAAATTATGTAATATAAATATTGCTAATTGAAAAGTCATAATAAAAATAAACATAATCTAAAAGTACTAAGTCATGCTAAAATAAGTAGACTAATAAGGGAGTATTAATTACATGACTAAACGCTAGAGAAAAAATAAAAATAGGTTATGCATTTATATCTAAATTATGCAAAACAGAAAATACATTCTCGTTCGTAATATTGAATTGAATGTCTTTTGTTATCATTAGTATTTATTTGATTTTGGTTTGGGCTTTTGTTAGCATTATTTAATTTACTAATATTAATGGCTATAGAACTTATTGGAACATTCAAAAGTTTTAAGTCTAACCTTGAAATAATACCTTATAAGATAAAACTATGAATTTTTTTAAGAACTATTTATAAATTACATCACAATAAGTATATTTATATATTAAATATATTTAAAATTTGTATATATTTAATATCGGGTTGGTTTGGTTTCGGTTTGACTTTCTTTAGTTAAAACCGAACCAAACCAATTATGGTCGTTTTTTCTCCAACACCAAACCAAACCATAGTTGAATTTTTTTTCTCGGTTTGACTCGAATTATCGGTTTGGTGCGGTTGTCGGTTTCCTTTGTACACCCCTTAATATTTACCTTGTTTTTTTCCTCCTTCATTTTCCTTCTTAAAAATATAAATAAATATACCCAAATTAATTCGCTTAATTAAATTTAGAGAGTAGAACACTTCATTATTTAAAAAAAAAAAAAAGACAAAAAAACAGAGAGAGAATTGGTAATACATGTTTTTTCGGCCCTCGTCACCCTTTCGCCGAAATAGGTACAATAAAAACCTGAAGAGGGGTTTAGAAGTACAAAAATACAAAGCCTAATCCCAATTAACTGTCATCTTCTCTTCTTCTACTGGTAATTTTTTCCGTCTATTCGTAGTGTATTCCTATTCTCACTTCTCTATTTTGTTATCATTTCTTTGTCTGATTTCTAAAGGCGCCAGTGTTAAGTAGCAATTGCCTCATGTTTTTTTTTCCTCCCATTTTTTTGTTTCAATTTTGAATGTTCTCTTAGATTCTTTTTGAACGGTGAATTGGCTTTACTGGCTGAAAATCAAAATCCAAACTTTTTATTGTTTGCTGAAATGGGTATGTGAATTTGGTTCACTTTCATCTGCTTACAGGTGTTCGACGAATTGACTCTGCGAATTTGGTGTTGATATATACTCCTATTATATCTTTACCCAGATTTGGAATTAAACAATTTTTCTAGATTAAAGTATCTCGGATTCGATATTACATTGGACCTTTTGTTTTGCTTTTAATATAATTCTTGGGCCCTAGAGATGGGATGTCTTTGATAATTCCATTTTTATATTAGTCTTTGCAAATACAAAAATGCCTCAATCCTGTGGACCCTATTCATGCCAATACTATGTTACATTAGTCTCTAGCTGAACAGAATTTGGATAGTTCAGCTTTATTGGTCTCTTAAGGGTGGTAGCATGCTTTGTATTTCAGGTTTTCATTAGGTTTCTGAGAGTGTGAAGCACTAGGAACTGATTTGTGATTTTTCTTATTTCACTTACTGCAGCTGAAAGAGTTTGAGCAAACTTTGGTTCTGATATTATGGCGAGATCATTATCTCAAATGCTGTTGAAGCGTTTTGCAGCCTATCCACTTGCTCGTTCCTCTGCTATTGTGAGAATATATACTACTATCTTCCTGCTTGTGTTTACTGTTAACAATGTGTCAACTAATGCCTTTTTTCTATTTATTTGTCTGACATGCAAAATTGAAATTTGAGCTTAATATGTAGATTTCCGTACCTTTTCTCTTTCGTCTTAACTTTGTGCACCCCATTGCTCTGTGCTCCAGAGACACTTTCGTTTATCTCTTACTAACTAAATACAATCTGGGGTACATGTTTCATCTGTAAAGTTTCTATTATAAACTATAAACTTTTGCTAGAGTCCCTTGTCACCCAAAAAGAAAAACATTTGCTTGAATCCCAGCTGCTATATGTTGCCATCTGGCATTTACTCATGAAATTTTGGGGTATATGCTCAACTTCGATACTAAAGAGTTTAGCCTGTAGACGGGATAAGACAAAAGTGGATTTTTTCAGGCTCTTTCTTATATCTGGTTTTAAAGTATTTTAACAGCTGTTCCATTTGTGTAATAGGCATCCAGATCTATCAATCAGGGTGAAGTTTGGTATTCAACTACTGTGCCTAGTGATCCTGACACTCATGAAGATTTTAGACCTACTAGTAAGCTTGAGAGTTCAGGTCTTTCTCTAGAGAACATTGTTGAGCAGGTATTTTGTCACTATCTGTACATTTTCTGCTTGTTGTCTAGTAAAAGCTCTGTTGTATTCGATCTTTGAATATAGAGATGGTGTTACCCTTTTGGCTTATAAGCTGTTCTTTGAAGTTTTTAGATTTAGTTATTCTGTCGTTCTTCTATTGTAGGATGTCAAGGAAAATCCTGTGATGATATACATGAAAGGTGTGCCAGAGCTTCCTCGATGTGGATTCAGCTCATTGGCTGTCAGAGTGCTAAAAGAATATAGTAAGTCCAAGCAGTCTCTTAAGGGGGAATTCTCTTCTGGCTTTATTGTCTCTTTTTGTTGATTTTGTATCTTATTGACTTGCAAGGCATACGTTTGTGGTAGACGTCCATGCCTTACAAAGTATTCATCTTCTTACCTATTGATGTGGTCTTTGCAGGCGTTCCTATAAGTGCCAGAAATATCTTAGAAGATCACGATCTTAAGAATGCTGTAAAAGCCTTCAGGTATGTTTGATGCTAGATGGTCTGCGGTTGAGAAATTTGTATATTGATTAATTTGTAATTGCAATTTTTTTCAAGGGATGGATACCAACATCTACATGTTAGGTGGCTATCTTTCTCCCTCTTCTGTGATCTGGTGTAATATCGTTTAATAGTAACACACATCCTTGTGAGAAACTGTGCTGAGCTGGGATATCAGCTACCATTTTATATCGTAGTAAACTCTGGAAATGAGATTAATGGTTTGTCCATAAGGTCAGATGATCTTTTGATGACCTCCCCTGATGGAGGATTTTTGGGGTGAGGCAGCTCATGTTTTTTTTTGGTGACAAAATGAAGATACAATTGATTCTTTTAGCTGGGGAGTGCCAACATTTACGTAATCTTGGGGATGATTCTGTGCCTCTATAGTTACTTGAGATATATGTAGGTTGTATATCTACATTCCGTAGCTTTTTAACATGTTTCTTTTTATATTGGTACTTTAAAGAGCACCAAGTGGGTGCTAGAAAGCTTTATGAGTAGTGTATCTCTATAGAGCTCAAAAGATCAACACAATCCTTTGTACTATAGAACATTTTGATTACACCAAACAAAAATCTTGTACATCTATTTTTCAAGCTATGTGTTGTCTCTATCACCTTCCCGGACCACCTCTATTACTTTCTTTCTGTAGCATCTATTATGTGCATAAAGGATTCCTAACATTACCATGATATGTGGAGCCTCTTAGATGAACGGTGTCACGTGTTCTTGATTCTTTTTCTGGACTTTATTTTCTGTGACATGTTTAACAAGGCTGCAATATAGTTCATGCATAAGAAGGGAATTATCCTTTGAATTGGGACAGTGATATTTCACAGAGAAGTTCCTTGTTCATGCTCACATGTTCATTCTTTCATCTTCAAAGAACCCAGACTTTAAGGCTGCTGATATGGAAAAGGAGCCCTCTCAATTACTTTTTGTTTCCTTTCGTTTTCCCTTGGTAACTACTTGCATAATGACAGACCAAATTAAGTTGTAAATGGAGCTCTGTGAACTTATGATAATCAGCTGTAATCATTCAGTTCTCGTCTTCTGAGTTCTGACTTATTGTAAGTTCTTGCCGCTGGTTGGGCATAGTGATGCATGTGTTTCAGGACTTGAATTTGAAAAGTAGGAATATCTAGCCTCTATCTTGAGGAGAGATGTATATGGTAAATCTATTTTAAACTAGTAATTTTGCAGAATATTGTTTATGCAATGATTGCGAGATCTGTACTTAATCCTAAGTAGTTGCACTAAGACAAGTTGTTACACTTCAGAAGGTGCAATTTATCTAGATGCTTGCTCAAGGACTCATAATCTCATCTCTGTTTATATTGCAGCCATTGGCCCACATTTCCACAAATATTCATCAACGGGGAGTTTATTGGTGGATCGGATATCATCCTGAATATGCACCAGGTAATTTCACTTGTTTATGTGAATCTGGGTATGCTGGGTAAAAGAAACATGTTCAATAATTTTTTGCATGCAGAGCGGTGAACTCAAGGAAAAGCTGAAAACTATCGCGGTCAGCCAGGGGAAAGCAGAATGAGATATATTACTGCATAGAATAGAATAGTTTTACCTATGTGTGAACTGTTGTAATACTTCAAGCGCTAAGGTTGTATTCTTTTGGCTTGGGAGCTGTAATAAAATATGCACTTGATTCCATTTGTCATATTTTTGTGGAAACGATGAAGAATATACATTCTTCACACTTTTGTCTCTGCTTGTTTATTAAATTGTTCCAGTTAAATGTTTTTTGCTTGAAAGTAGTATTCCTATAACTTGCAAAAGTTCACCAAACTTTGCCAACTCATTAGAAATGGACGATGAAATTGCTTTAGTTTACCAGAGACAATGGCTTGAGAATTGTGGATGAGACTACTGGGATTTAGAAAATCATTATAGATGATGCTTTAGCTAAACATGTGAGTGTCTCTATAAGGTTGTGATTTTACATGCTAGCTTGGAGTCGAGGGTCTACCGAAAACAACCTCTCTATTTGTATAAGGTTGGGGTAAGGCTGCATACATAATACTCTCCTCAAACCCCCTATTTGTGGGATACACTGGGTTTGTTGTTGGTGTGTGTGTGTGGGTGTGTGTGAGAGAGAGAGAGAGAGAGAGCGCATACACAATAGGCATAATATCCATTAATATTGTTACATCATGGTACAATGACTCCAAAATTATGAGAGGAATTGGAAAAAAGAATATCCAGGTGGCGTCTACAAGTGATGAAAAAAGAAACACATCCAAAACTTTATTTTGCAGCACATTATCGAGTCAAAACTGGAAGCCTAAGGTCCTAGAATTCACCAAACACATATAATTAACTACATAAAAACTGTGTTTACTCCCATATTATTGCTTCTTCATGCATTTTCCCTCACTCACTACTTCAATCATGAAACTCTTGACTGCGTTTATCATCGGCAACCCTCAAGTTCAAGTCTTGCACTTAACCAATTACAGACCTCATCCATTTCCTTTGGCACTGTGTAATGACCAAGCCTGCAGAAAAAGATAGTAATTTAAGAAAACATTACTTCCCTTAAACCATGAGTACTACAGTTTTGCAAAGAAAGAAAAAGGAAAATGAAGGATACCCATCATATTTTTTGAATGCAAGATTCCTGTATCCAGCTGAGCTCAAGACATGAGTAGACCTCTCTCCATATATGTAAGGAACTACTTCATCGCCTATAAATAACAAACACAAGGGTCTTAATGGTTATGCAGATCCTGCAAACTTCAGTACGTTACTAATAGTCTAGAGTTTGTGCGCAGTAAACACAAGAGTCCCTCCTTGGAACAAGGTAAAGATAATTCACAAGAGCAGGTAAATAAGCAGAATGAACTAAGAATTGAAAAAATAAGCCTAATCCTACTAGTCCGGTTTACTGCTCCAGAATTTGTTATATTCTTCAAAACAGTACTGTATACTCTCATATAATAGCAATTTAGCATCTTTCCTCATAATTTTTGTTCACGTGTGGTTGTGAAGTAATAAAAAGGTTGAGGTACATTTTGACAACTCTGTATTTCAGATCAGATTGGACAAGAGGGGTTGCTCTGATGGTAAGCAACCCCCACTTCCAACCGAGAGGTTGTGAGTTCGAGTCTCCCCAAGAGCAAGGTGAGAAGTTCTTAGAGGGAAGGATGTCGGGGGTCTATTTGGAAACAGCCTCTCTACCCCAGGGCAGGGGTAAGGTCTGCGTACACACTACCCTCCCCAGACCCCACTAAGTGGGATTATACTGGGTTGTTGTTGTTGTATTTCAGATCAGAGACAAGGACTAAGGACCCTTGAGGACTCAGACAGATACACCATGCGCTGAAATAGCTAAAAGGTTATAAAACAAATGTTGGCAAGGTACATACACATTCCATGACAGAGTAGAATAGGTAAAGATGCAGCACGTCTTGCAGCCTCAAGTGATCCTTCAATCTTGTTCCTCACGTTCCTGCACAATTCTAGTCGTTAACTCCTATGTATTTTTGTTGTCTAAGAAGAAGTATAGATTAAAAAAAAACTCAAAAATAACCATATAAGTAATCTTTTTTTAACTTTTTCAGTACCTGCCTTTTGATAGCTTTTCAATAACAGAAGCTTTAGAGTACTAGGAAGCTAATATTTAAGACTAATATCTTGCACAATTCAAAGACATAATCTGTCCAAAAATTTAGTGAAGACTGTATTATTTCTCGGATATGATATGCAATCACACCTTGAACCTGGAAGCCAGCCGCTTAGACCTATGATAGCCTTTAAGATGACCGGATAAGGGTTTCCATTTCCATATTTTCCTTGTGCAAAGCAAGTTGCCGAGTAGAGTGCAGTGGCTGCACCCATGCTGAAGCCTCCAATTCCAAGTTTAACTGTACCACATAGTTTTAAATTTGTTAATCAAATGTATAACACAGACCTAACAGAATAACACTAAAGAAAGACCAATCAACTAGACATAAATCTTAATCTAGTTGAGGTTAACCCCCATATCGATTCCACTCTATGTGGCCCATTTCATTCTAATACTAATAAAACATCGAAGAAATTCTTGCAAAGCAACTCTGCCACTCCAGACCTTAGAAAAGAATTAAGCTTCGCAAGGAGAAAAACTAAGCTCAGAATGAAGGATAATATAGAACTTAATTACCATCAGCAGGTTCAGTTGACAATAGATTCGCAATATGTGCAACTGAAGCATCTAACCCTTCAAGATCATCAGGACCGTCGTCAGAAAGTTCCCCCACATCAAACCCTGGAATAACATACAACGGTCCTTTAATGACAGCTATGAAAGTTAACATGTCGATACATTTGGGGTTCATTCTTACATGCAGTACAAGGAAATCCACCAAGTATAGCTACAGGACGAGTTGGCGCTGTTGGACATATCCATTTGATCTGCAAGGTTATAAAATTTCATAAACAATGATTTAGGGTAAAGAAGGATATGTATAATTTAGATAGAGTTATATAAATGTAATCATAAAGAGCAAAATTTAAGGAGTTATGAGCTCACTGCTTACATTGGGAAGGGGTAGGCTTTCCAAAAGTTGGGACCAACTGCAGAAAGCAAAAATCAATCAGCTAATGAATTCAGAATATCTCAGGGTGAAAAAACATAACATATAAAATAAGAGAAACATGAAAGGTCCTGCATCAATGAAGAAGCTTTGATATATATGTTCCATTTGCTCAACTAAGTTTCAGGATATGAACGATCGATTAAACTTTCTTACTTAATATGTTGAATATCCACCATATATGACCACGTTAATGAAGTAGTTGCCCCGAAAAGTAAACGAAAAGATAACACATTATTACGTTGAGTCTCATAATAAGAACAGTCGATTAAACATGAACACCTTATTATCCAGTCGCTGTTGAGTCTCATTCCAGGAAGGAGAAAGAAAAAAGAAAAACAAAAATAATAACAAGCTCCCTTATAGGGGATATCAAAGTATGATACAGGGAACTAGATACGAAGACAACAGTATGCAAAAATCTTTCTTTTTCTCCATACTAACAGAATAATGTATCTCGCCCACAAAGTACTAATATCAATGTTGTCTGTGTGATTTATGATTATAAATTCAAAATTGCTTAAAGTGACACTAAAAATTTGGAGAATCGGAAAAGCACAAAGGTTGCAACAATAGCTCGGATTATGCGTATTCTGATTACTGATGGCTTATCAATGTTAAACTGCTTTTTAGGTCAAACTACAGAAACAAAAGCTGGCATATCTAAGCACAAGAAATTAACAATTCAATAAATGTTAACCATAGAGTTCTGGATTAAAAGGAAAATGGAATTTACCTGGAGCCATTATCACCAAGGCCATGCAGCCAGACTATTGTAGCCTGGTGTTTTCCCTTGGGCCTCACTACATATGTCCTCCCAAATTCAAATGTCATTCTAGAAGTTCTACTTCCTGCAACGTCGTTTCACTAAGTTATTACTCCACTAGTAAATGCTTGAAGTAAGAAAGAGATTTAGCAAATACTAACAAAAATTGTAGCTATTGCAATGTCAAATTGGCTCTACTGAATCTATTGCCATAAGCACATAAGCTACAACAACAATTAAGACAAATACATAGTTCGGACCAAAGTTACTGGGTTCGGCTGAACCAGCAACCCCTATGCTACTAGCTACTACTACAACAACAAAGTGGGGTCGACTATATGAATCCTCAATGTCCATATCGCTCCATTTATAACATTTGAATAAGTACATAAGCTAATTATAACATTTTCAAAGAATGGGGGAACCACCCTCAATGATAAAACTAGGCGGATATCAAGATCAAGAATCAAAAAAGAAATAAAAAGCTTGTACATTGCAACTAACCAGAGCCAGTTGAAGGGTTTAAATAACTCATGATATCTGAAATGCAACTTTAGTACACACCCCCAAAGACCAGCTTCACTAGTAAAGTGAGAAATGGTACTGCAATGAAGACAAGCCAAGCCAGTAATCCCTATTTATACCCAAAAGAGTAGGTTCAAAATAGAAAAAAAAAACTTAAGTATGTGTGAACCAGCTGAGCATTGTGCCTAAATTAATACCACCTAGAAACTGATAAAAGAAATAAAGGGCATCCATGAAAAAGAGTGGCAAAAGGCAAAGGAAAAAAGCAGGCAATCTTTTGAACAGAGGAAAAGAGAGAATCAAAACAGAGCACAAAAATTTATCCGTCCATTTTTTCCCCTCAAGTGAAGAAGCAAAGAGCTATAGAGTTACGAATCTATACCTGTTGGCACGGCCTTAAATAAAGCAACCTACAGCTAAGAATATTACTGAAAACAAGAAAGAATAACACTACTACCAATTTGGTATTAAAAAAATATCTA
The DNA here is from genome assembly GCA_026770625.1 of Nicotiana glauca. Taxonomy (NCBI): domain Eukaryota; kingdom Viridiplantae; phylum Streptophyta; class Magnoliopsida; order Solanales; family Solanaceae; genus Nicotiana; species Nicotiana glauca. Next base: position 58,444 of record MU748660.1, read on the forward strand.
TCAATCATTTATTTATGTATTATTGTTGATTGATGGATACCCATTAACTTAAAAAAAAAATTAATTTTAATTTTCCAATTTATCATCATTGTGAAATTGTTATGCCTCCAACAATAATACGAATAATCAAGCACGCACAAATCCCATATATATATATATATATATATATAGTGTTCAACTAAACATCATCCGTCCTAAAATTATAGTGTATATAGGATAAAAATATTACGTGTTATTGATTAAAATATAAACTTTGAACATCATTGTATAATCCCCTAGCAGTGCCGGCTCAAGCCTAAAGCAAGTCAAGCACTTGCTTTAGGCCCCAATACTTTAAGGCCTCAAAATTAGTACTACTGTATCAAAAAATAAATTTTGTATGACTAAATTTTTATCATTTGTAAATATAGTAATTCAGTTATGTATATCTAATAATTAAAACTATTCCAATTTATCTATTTTTCTTCACATAAATCACATGTTTTTAGGCTCTCATGTTTTAATTGGGAGGCAGTGAGCCTACAAATAACCAAAAAGGTTTTTTTTTTCTTTCTTCAATCTTTGAATAATTTGAGTAGCATATTCTTTTTTTTTTCTTCCTCACGTTTTTTCTCAAACTCTCAGTTCCGGTGAAAATATATAAAAAAAATTTATTGAATATCTCTTAGGCCTCTTATTAAGATTTTGCTTTAGGCCATCTTATTGATTAAGCCGCCTCTGTCCCCTAGCAAAGGGTGTTAATATTCTTATTGAATTCTTTAATTTCGCCACTATATATACTGCGATTATCTCGTATTATATAGAAAAGCAGATTTAGAATTTAAACTTTATGTATGAAATGTTTAATATTTAATATATTTAGTAAAAAATATTTAATATATATAAGACTGGACAAAGCTACTCAATTTGGTTGAAACCTTATCTTGTATATCCGCTCCAATTATATATAATTCAAAATGTTAATTTTTATATGTAGACGCACATACACATTTTAGAAATAGTAAAATAACAATAATAATAATAATAACAATAATAATAATAATAATAATAATAATAATAATAATAATAATAATAATGTTAAAGTTTTTGGGACGTTCAAAAAATTCTTTTAAGAAAAATGTAGCGTATGATATAGTAATAAATTACTCCATTCGGTCCAAAATAAGTGATTTTTTTGGCCTTTTTTTTGTGGTCCAAAATAAGTGATTTTTTCAGATTTCAAGAATTACTTAATTATTTTTTTCCTACATTGTCCATGGAGTAAATAGTATTGGAATATGTGTTAGGAGTGTTTATGTGATATAGTAAAGGTTAATATGGTCAATTTTATTGCTAATTAATGCTAAAAGGTAAATTTCTTAATCTGTCTGAAAACACCCAAAAAAATCACTTATTTTGGACCGGAGGGAGTAGGGTTTAGAGATACGGGTATAGATATGGCCACCAACCTGGAAATATTTGAGAAAAGTAAATGAACTTTTTATCTTCAAAAAATTTGCCACCTATAATTGTTAGTGGCTCTAAGTCCTTTTCTACTCCTAAGAGTCTAAAAGTTTCATCATTAGGTTTTTCTTTCGTTTTGTACTGATCCATAAGGGACTCCCCATAACCACAAAGTTGACCGAATTTCTCTTCTGTCTTCACTCTACCTCTGCTTCTTAGTATTGGTGAACTCAACATTTCATTTGAGTTTAAATTCAAACAAAAAAGTACTAACAATTTAAAGGTCTTTAAATTCAAATTGCAACCGACGGGCCCAGGATTTGCGTAAGCGGAATGTTCAAATAATGCTCCTATCGGACTTTTGATCGTAAAGGTTTTAATACAACAATAACAATAATCCCTGCATGATCCCAACAGGTGGGGTCTGGGGAGGGTAGTCTGTGCGCAGATCTTATCCCTACCTAATGCAGGTAACGATGTTGTTTTCGATAGACCCTCGGCTCAGGAAGCGCAAGAAAAAGAAAAGGAAAGCAAGAAAGGAGAAAAAAGAAGGAAGCGAAAAGAAAAAAAGTGAGAGATAAAGGCTAACTAGTACCAAATAATAACGAGAATACAATACATGCGACAAACAAAACCACATAACGTGATAAAAATCTAAGAATATGAGAGGACATGCATGCTACTAAGCCTATCGAGGAACAACTAAAAACTACCCACTAACCTTCTACCTTAATCCTAAACCTCCACACCCTCATATCAAGGGTCAAGTCCTCAGTGAGCTGAAGTATCGCTATGTCCTGTCTCATCACCTCTCCCCAGTACTTCTTAGGCCTACCTCGACCTCTTCTAAAACTCTCCATGGCCAACCTCTCGCAAATCCTGACAGGAGCATCAATGCTTCTTCTCTTAACATGTCTGAACCATCTAAGCCTCGACTTCCGCATCTTGTCCTCCATGGAGGCTACTCCCACTCTATCCCGAATAGCTTCATTCTTAATCCTATCTCTCCCGATACACCCGCACATTCATCTCAACATTCTCATCTCTGCTACTTACATCTTCTGTACGAGGGAGTTCTGACTGGCCAACACTCAGCTCTATATAACATAATCGGTCGAATCACCACTCGATAAAACTTACACTTAAGTTTTGGCGACACATTCTTATCACATAAAAAAAGTTTCAAGTAAAATATATAACCATTATATATATATATATTCGAAGTACTTTTGTCGAAATTAACAGGATTCGATGACCCCTCTAATATATACATAGGTCTGCCTCGGACTATAGTGATAACCCATCTTCTTGAGTATTTCCTAAAACACATATTTATGGGTTGCAGTAAGTTATGTTATAGATTAGTCAAGGTGTCGGTTAGCTAACATGAACACCGCTGTCGTAAAAAAGGAAAAAAGAATACTCCTAGAATCTTTACATTCTCTTCTATTTAAATATCTCATCCATTTTTCTTCAACACTGTACTATTCCTTTGTTTATGAAATGAATCATCAAAATTTTATTATATAGGTAAGACTGGCACATCCAATATGTAAATCAACTTAATTACTTGAAATTTTATTATTGAAAGATATTATTTTAAAAAAAGGCGTTTTGTTCAAATGCTGTAATATATAAGAGACGGATTCCTCGGCCCATTATGCGCGCCGCTTAGTCTTGTCCCCTGGGCCCATTATGATGGAATCGTGGACTTATGTTAGGGAATCCTTACTTTAAGTTGGACGAGAAAATACAAAAGTCATATCCCACTAAAACTCTATCAAGTTCAACTTCTCTACACAAATAATGAAATAATGTAGAGAAACTTTTAGAAGCCACTATGTTTTAGTGGTTATTAACTAGTTGTAGCTATTATTTATTATATTACTTCTTATAATTTTATTTTCAGATTTTTTAGAGTGTATTCGATGTATTTAAGTTATTGTATTTATGAATACAGTAGTATTTCTAGGCGTGAAGTAGGGGGATTACAACTAGGCAAATTTTTGTATTCGACTGTATTCATGGCGTGAAACATGGGGTTAAAGTATTGTATTCGACTGTACTCGACTGTATTCACGGCGTGAAACAGGGGATTACACTGTTTTTAAACGAAAAGTGAATCAATTAACATAATAGACTCCTAATATAACTCAACAAACTCAATTATAACACACAAATTTTGTATTTTCAGTTATAAAAAAGATTCTCAACTGAAAAACACCTAAAAAATATAGCAATCTTCAGAGAAATTATATAATATATCTGAATAGATAAATTATATTAATCAAATAAAATATATGAATACATTCATGGAATATAGAGAGATGGTGAGTATAATGAAATATATAGAATACATCGAGATACATTGAAATACAATTAAAAAAAAGACAGTGAAATACAGCAAGATACATTGAAATATATTAACAGAAAATATAAGTTCCATTACAACGAGAAAATATCTGTCAAATTCTTTTCTTCTTCCATTGCTTTTTCAAGAGTAATTGTCTGTAAATGGCGAAAATTTCACTGTCTTTTGTTTGGCTGTGTCGACTTTATGTACTCTTTTAGCAAATAAAATATTAGACCCGAGGGAGAAATATCACGACTTCGTTTCCTTCTCCAGCTAGATTGAAATTCGACTGTGAATAAGATTGGGAGGCTGAGGGCGACGGTATGAGTGAGAATAGATGTGGGGTAGGAGATAGAAGAAGTTTGAGGGGATATGAGAGAGAAAAATAATACAAAATTTATTTTATGGCTTAAGGGTAGGAGGTAACCATAAATAGATATTTGAATATAAAAAATTAAAAAGTAACTATGGAATATAATATTTTAAATGAATATTTATTTAAAATAAATTAGGTATCAACCTTTGCTATAGGAGTTAACTAATCCTTCAAGAGAAACTTTCGGAAATCACTATGTTTTAGTGGTTATTAGCTAGTTGTAGCTATCATTTACTATATTACTTCCTATAGCTATGTTTTCAGATTTTACGGCGTGAAATAGCGCATTACACTATTTTTAAACGGAAAATGAATCAATTAACATAATAGACTCCTAATATAACTCAACAAACTCAATTATAGCACACAAAATTTGTATTTTCAGTTATAAAAAAGATTCTTAACCGAAAAGCACCTAAAAAATATAGCAATCTTCAGAGAAATTATATAATACATCTGAATACATAAATTATATTAATTAAATAAAATATATGAATACATTCATGGAATATAGCGAGGTGGTGAATATAATTTAATACATAGAATACAATGTGATACAATGAAATACAATGGAAAAAAAGACAATGAATACAATGAAATAGATCGAGATGCGTTGAAATATATTAACAGAAAATACAAGTTCCATTACAACGAGAAAATATCTGTCAAAATTTCTCCTTCTTCCATTGCTTTTTCAAGAGGAATTGTCTGTAAATGGCGACAATTTCATTGTCTTTTGTTTGGCTGTGTCGACTTTGTGTACTCTTTTAGCAAATAAGAATATTAGATCCGAGGGATAAATATCACGACTTCTTCTCCTTTTCTATCGAGATTGAAATTTGACTCTAAATGAGATTGGGAGGCTGAGGACGGCGGTATGAGGGAGAATAGATATGGGGTAGGAGATAGAAGAAATTTGAGGGGATATGAGAGAGAAAAATAATACAAAGTTTATTTTATGGCTTAAGGGTAAGAGGTAACCATAAATAGATATTTGTCTATAAAAAATAAAAAGGTAACTATAGAATATAATTTTTTAAAAGGATATTTATTAAAAATAAATTAGGTATCAACCTTTGCTATAGGAGATAACTATTAACCAGTTGAGTGATTGCGTTTATTGACTTGAACCTATTCAATTTAAGCATTTGAAATAAATTAACTTCCCCATTCAAGGGGAAGTGCATGGTTAGCCACTAATTAGAGTTGTATTTACTCTTAAGCCATTGTTTAAAATGTATTTATTTTTTAGCTAGTGCTTTAATAAACTTTTACCTGCCAGACAAAAATATTCCTATGCTAGACATGGTGTCCTTAACCTCATGACTGATGTGTAAATATTAAGGACAAAGCGCCCTAAACTAGCACCTTCTGATTTAAACTTTAGGACATCATATCCTTAACTTCATATGTGTAGTGTAAATGTCAGGGACATGGTGTCCTTAACTTCATGAGTTTGTATAAATATTAAGAGGTCGTTTGGTTTTCGGTTAGAGTTATGCAGGTATTAGTTATACATGGATTGGTTATGCAGGTAGTAGTTATGCATATATTAGTTATGCAGGTATTAGTTATACATGTATTAGTTATGCAGGAATAAGTAATGCGGGGATTAGTTATGCATATATTAGTCCTTGAGTAATGCACATGAAATTCAAAAAAAAAGGGCCACACTAATTGTAGTGTATATAATTCTGTCTTGGTTTTTGGTTGAATTGTTTGCTATATTATTATACACTGTATTCAGTAATTCAGAAACATCATATCACAAGATTGTTATTTGCTGGAGAAAACAACAGTGAAAAGTTTTGTGGAGAAAATGACAATGATTTGTGGTAAATTGATAGGGTAAATTTATCATTTCAGTATTTTATCCAAGTATTACTGATACATGTATTAGTTATTCCATCTTCTCCCCCGCATAAAATAATACACCGATTGACGCATAACTTATACATATATTATTTATCTAGAATTGTAAAATGCCAACCAAATACGGTATTAGTTATGCTGAATTTTGTACAAAATAATTAAAGACTACCAAACATGGTATAAGTTATGTTACCCCTAATACATGAATAACTTTCCACTAACCGACTATCATATGACCCCTAAGGATATGGTGTCCTTAACTTCTTGAGTGCTATGTAAATATTAAGGACAATTTGTCATGTCCTTCTGCTGTTAAACTTTAGGACATTATGTCCTTAATTTCATGAGTGCTATATAAATATTAAGGACACCAAATCCTTAATACTTACACAACACTCATGAAAAAAGGGTAAAAATATCTTTTCGTATTAATTTTAGTAGATTTGTGGCTATTTTTTCTTAGCATTACAAATATTGGATAAAAATTAAATACCACATTAAAAAGTGACTACCCCATACAATTTAACACCCTTTCGGTAACGATCCGATCGATCGTTTTGAGCTTTTGCACTTCGCTCAATAGTTTGGCGGTACTATTAGCTCTGTATGATGTATTATGAATTGTTTGAATCGTCGGTTTTGGTTTTAAGGTTATTAGGAATCGATTTGGAAGAATGAATTTCATGATTGAAGCTTTAAGTTGCAAGAGTTGACCAAGTTTGACTTTTTTAAATTTGATCCCACAATGGAGTTTTGATGGTTTTGTTAGATCCGGATGGTGATTTTAGACCGGAACATATGGTCGAATTTGCATTTAGATATTCCTAGAAGGTTTCGGCCGAATTGGCAAAAGTTGAAAATTGAAGGTTTGGAAAATTCATAAGTATGACCGGGAGTTGACTTTGATGATATTGGATTCGGATTGTGGTTCTGGGACTTGGAATAGCTTCGTTATGCCATTTGAGACTTGTGTGCAAAATTAGATTTCATTTTGAGTTGATTTGATATGTTTCGGCGCGAGTTTTGGTAGTTGAAGGTTCAAAAGTTTATTAAGATTGATTTGAGGTATGATTCGTCGTTTCGAAGTTGTTACGTGTGATTTGAGACCTCGAGTAGGTCCGTGTTATGTCATGGGACTTGTTGGTATATTTGGACAAGGTCCCGAGGGGCTTAGGGTAGCTTCAGACGAGGTTTGGATTATTTTATTGCTTGTTGCAAATTGCTGGGGATGCTAGTTCTGGTGTGACCGCACCTGCGGAGTTATGGGCGCAGGTGCAAAGCTACAAAAGTGGCAAAAGACTCGCAGGAGCAGAAGTGGAACTGGGAGCAGGGCTCCGCAGATGCGAGAAATAGGTTGCACCTGCGGAAGCGCAAAAACAGTGCCTTGGGTCGTCGGGGTGAGGTATGACGTTGGTGCGATGGCAGAGCCACACTTGTGGGTGCGCAGGTGCGAAGTGGTGTTCCGCAGAAGCGATGGTTTGTGACGACCCAGAAGGTCATCACTAGCTTTTAAATTGAATTATGTGTCCCGAGGTCTTAAAAACCTCTTTTAGTATCACTTCGATTTGCATGCGCAGTCCGGACACGTAGCCGGAAAGCTTATATGTAAAAATCTGTAAAAAAATAATAAGTTTTGACTATAAAATAAATTAATTTAACTTCGGTCAATATTTTGGGTAAGCGGACCCAGACCCGTGATTTGACGATTCCGGAGGGTCCGTAGGAAAATATGAGACTTGGTCGTATGACCAGAATTGAATTTCGAGGTCCCAAGCCCGAGAATTGAATTTTTAAAGAAAAATTATTTTCTGAAATTATTTAAAGGATTTGGAAATGAATTTTGATCAGTACATGTTGGCATCGGGCCCGTATTTTGGTTCCGGCGCCCGGTACAGGTCTCATATGTGATTTAAGATAATTCTGTGAAGTTTGGTAAGAAACGGAATCCGTTTGACGGGATTCTGACCATAAATGCAAAATTTGATGTTTTAAGAAGTTTTGAAATATTTTATTGATTTTGAGGTTTAATTCGTTGTTTAAGGGGTTAATTTGGCGATTTGATCGCATGGACAAGTTCATATGATATTTTTGAGTTAGTACGCATGTTTGATTTGGATCCCCGAGGGATCGGGTGAGTTTCGGATGTGTTTCGGAAGGTTTTAAACTCTTAAAAAGTTGTAGGTTTTCAGTTGCTGATATTCTGGTATTTTCTTCTTCGCGTTCGCGGGTGGACCCTCGCGAACGCGATGAGTTAATTGTGTTGAAAGAAAATTCCTTCTATTGGAACGTGAGACCCAGGTTGCGAACGCGAAGATTTGGGGGGTCTACCCTTCGTGAACACGGGCATGGTATCGCGAACGCGAAGGCTTGTGGCCTGGTCAAGGGAAAGGGAAAATTATACTTACACGAACACGACCACTTGGACGCGAACGTGAATGCTCGAGGAGTTACTTCTCCGCGAACACGAGCCATCTTCTGCGAATGCAAAGGTCTGTCAGACCTAACTCATCGAAAATGGCTTATTGCGAACGCGATGACCAAATCCGCCCAGTTATTTTAAAAGTCCAAAAACGGAATGCATTCGGGATTTAACCCATTTTTCACAAACTTCTTCTTCTCCACAACTCTTGGGCGATTTGTGAAGAACTTCTTCACCATAACCTCTTGGGTAAGTAATCTTCGACTTGTTTTCTTTCATTTTTATCAACACCCACTAGATTTTTAGGCCTAAAAAAAGATATTAAGGGTAGAAAATTAGTAATTTGGGTAGAGTTGGGGCCTTTTGATTATTTGGGAATTTGACGTTGTTTTGGGATCGAATTTCAAAATAAATTATATATTCGGGATCGTGGGTGAATGGGTGATCGGATTTTGGTCCGAACCTCGTATTTTGACTAAGCAGGCCAGTGGTCAATTTTTGACTTTTTGGGAATAATGATTGGAAAGCTATAATTAAGCATTGGAATTGGATTGATTAGTGTTTATTGATATTATTAAGTCGATTATGTCTAGATACAATTGATTTGGAGCCGAGTTCGAAAGAAAAGGCGGTGTTTGAGGCTCGAGTTGGCCATGGAAGTTCGAGGTAAGTATTTGGTCTAACCTAAGCTTGAGGGATTAGGAGTTGTGTCCTATTTTCTATTTGCTTCTTGTTGAGTACGACGTATAGACATGGTGACGAGTATCTATACGTTAGTGTCGAGCATGACCGTGAGTCTTAAATTGCAATTTGTTGTGTTCTTAAATGATACTGCGGATGCTTTAATTGATGATTCTCGATATTGAGCAAGGATTAAGTTTATTTTCGTGGAAATTACTTATGATTGAGTATTGGTGTAAGCTAAGATATATAGAAGGTGAGTTAAGATTGGTTATAGTTGATTCTCCCTTACCGGGACGTATTTACTTTTACCGTCAAATCCCTTGCCGGAATAGTGTAGTTTACTAATGATCCCTTGCTGGGACTCTTAGAATGGTTGTTGCTAAAGGTATATAAATATATGGATCAGGTTGCACGCTGCAACAATACTAAATATAGATCGGGTTGCACACCGCAATAAATATTATATTGGATCGGGTTGCACGCCGCAACAATATTATATTGGATCGGGTTGCACGCTGCAACAGTGATATTAATGGATCGGGTTGCACGCCGCAACAGTGTTAAATGATAAGGGATCGGGTTGCGCGCCGCAACAGTATTATTATTGTTTTGTTGTAAAATTTGAATTGTTCTCTCATATTTATCTTAAGTTCCTGCTAGATTTGACATTTTCCCCATAGCATGTACCACCTCCAATTTAAATTGTTTATTTCTATTCATTTTTTGCTGTATATTATGTAACTGCACAGGTTTATCTGGAGTCTGGTCATAGCCTCGCCACTACCTCGCCGGGGTTAGGCTAGGCACTTACAGCACATGGGGTCGATTTCGCTGATACTACACTCTGCACTATGTGCAGATCCCGGAACAACTTTCGGATAGTAGCACTTGTGGAGGCTGCCTTTAGTATAGCTAGACAGCCCGAGGTAGTCCTGCAAGCTTCCGTAGGCCCGACGTTCTCTTCTATCTTTTATTTTATTCTATTTTCATTTGTTTCCGAGACAAACTGTATTTCTTTTTTCAGAAACTTGTATGTAGTACTCATAGACAGTCCGTGAATATTGTGACACCAGATTCCGGGTAGAGGAGTATATTGGCATGGTAATACTGGATTTTGGTTATTTTTATCTATTAAGTCTTCCGCTTATTATGTTATTCGTTAATTTTCAATGCTGATTACTTGTTATCTAAGTTGCTAAAAGGGGATAAAATATAAGAGTTAAGTGATTTCTATATTTCGCGGCTTGCCTAGCTTCTACGAGTAGGCACCATCACGACTCCTCGGGGTGGGAAATCTGGGTCTTGACAAGTTGGTATCGTAGCTCTAGGTTACATAAGTCTCACAATTCATGGACAAGCTTAGTAGATTCTGAAGGATCGATACAGAGACGTCTGTATTTATCCCCCAGAGGCTACAAAGTTAGGAAACACTTCACATTGATTCTTTCTTATCGTGCGGTTTGGTTTCTCAAAGCTAATTGAATTTCTACTCTGTTCTTTCGTAGATGGCGAGAACACGCGCTTCCTCATCCACCGATTAGCAGCCCGAGCCCCCAGCAACAGCTCCCATGAGGGGCAGAGGGCGAGGCAGGGGCAGAGCCCAGCCCAGAGCAGCGGCGCCTCAAATTGACCTTGATGATGAGGTTCCGGCCCATACAGTTTTGGTAGGACCAACCTAGGTCCCAGAGGGGTTTATTGCTACCCTGGTACTCCAGGATGCTCCAGTCCGTCTAGTGGGCCTTATGGAGAGTGTCACCCGGGCAGACTTACTTCCTGTAGCACCAGCTGTGAGCACGTAATTTTTTCCCTAAGCAAATTATTCCAAAAGTTTCAAATAAAATAATTTTACAATTTTTATGAATTCTGTTGTATTTTTGTGTTAATTGGTTGCATAATAATTCATATTAAAAAAAATATATACAAAAAATATGCATTTGCATTAGGAATTTAATTTCATATTTTAGTGTTAAGTAGGCATTAATTCATTTTAGAACAATTTAAAGAAAAATACAAAAATAGTTCTTAGGCAATTTTAATTGATAATTGTTGCATTCATCTTTAAAAATAAATTTTTTTAAAAATAATTTTAGGAGTTAAATGGTGTAATTAGATTTTTTGGCTTAATTTTAGAAAAATACAAAAAATGAAAACAAATATAAAAAGACAAAAGAAATGAAAAGAAGAAAAACAAAAAGAATATATAAAAAACGGACTGCCCAGTCCTTTGGGCCAAAATTAAGCCAGAAACCCCAAGCCCAAACAAAAAAATGCCCCAGCCCTGCATTAGCCCTACCCAATCACCCTAGAACCGGTCTGCCACTTTAAATAAATCAAACGACACCGTTTGGTGGCAAGTTGATCTGAGCCATTCATCTTGTCCCATCCAACGTCCCCTAATTAATACACAAATTACATAAAACATTCTAAATATCCTTAACCCTAAAGACATTTCACCCCCGTCTTCATATGTTCTCTGTAAAACACCGGCATTACGCCGCCCTCCACCATCGTATCGCCGCCGGCCGGAAATCGTCTCCGCCGGCGGCCTACCATCAAACGCCATAAAAATTACACCCCTAGATTCCCCATACCCTCCTCTTTCATAATCCCAAAACCCCATACTCTGAATCCTAGCCATAAAGCTTCAAACAGTGTCGCCGCCGTCGCCGGAACCCTACCGGCGGCGAATACTACTTATGCCAAACTTCATCAAATTAACACTACCAACCCACCTCATCCTCCTCTTTCCATTCCCGTACTTGGTTTCTTTCGAATCTCGTCGCAAAATCTTCGAATATTCGTCTGAAACTTTTCTGGCCAAGTCACTACTTCACCCAAACTTACCCAAAATAACACCCCAACACTGCCTGAGCCTCCTCTACTCGACCCCCCATACCCATATGTTTCGAAACTGCCCAGAACTCCTCAAATTTTTCTTTTCAAAATTATGGTCAAGAACCCTAGCATAATTCTTGGGGATTCATGACCGTAATACCCCTAATAATATATTTTTTTTGGAAAATACACCATTAGGGATGTTACGGATCATGAATCCTAGAGGATTCAAACAATTGTGGCTCAAGTGTGACTAGAACAAGTTCAAGATTTTCTGGTGGAACCTTAGATAAGTTTTCTTCATCTTTTTCTTTCTCTTCTTTTCTTTTATTTTTTGTTTGTTTCTGCATGTGTTTGTTTTGACCATTTTCTTGTGTTGTGTTTTAATTTTAATTGATTTCTGTTGATATTTTGTCATTAGTTTAATTAGGATTTATTATTTGGACTTGCTTAAATATCTGTTAATAGTTTTAAAATAATACTGTTAGGTTTAAATTTCTTATTAATGATTAGGATAATTGCATTGCTTAAAATTGGTTTTCTTATATTTTTGTGGTTTGATTTGTTAAAAAAGTGTGAATTGGTTCTAATTAATTTTTCGATATTAGTTTAAAATTAGTATTGATTCTGATAATTAGGAGTATAAATTGGATATAGCTGACTAGATCAGTAATTGATTAAAAATCCGGCAATTAGCTTAAATCTCAAAGACTGGTTATAGCTGTTGAAGAGGCTGGGGTAGGACAGTAATTACAAAAGTAAAGTGGGGGCATTTTGGGTATATAAAATGGGTTAACAGTAGTTACAACATGATTTCAGGGGTAATATGGGCATAGAAAAGGGTAGTTTATTTAAGTTTACTAAATTCTGAAATGAAGTAGGGGTAATTCAAGAATTGTAAAGGGTATAGAATATTCTAGAATAGACTATAGTGTAAATTTTGGCTAAATAAGTGTAGTTACTTGTAGCACAAGTTAGAAATAAAGGGGGTAAAAGTAGAAATAAAGAGGGACTAATATGTAAACATTAGAATCTGAATTTCCCTCCAAGTTATATCTATAAATAGGTAGTCTTTTACTTGTTTAAGAAGTTTTGAGAATTCCACATTTTCCCTCCCCAACTTCTTCTTCAATTTTCAGATCATATTTTCGAAATTCAAAAAAGAAAACTCCAAAAACAACTCAAACATCAGTAGAAAAAATCCAAAAAAAAAAATCACTGTTACATTAAAATTAACTTTGAATTGAAAGGTTAACTATTAGAAGGATTGATCTCAGCTCAGTTTCTAGTATTTTTTCGAGTTTAAAGTGTTTTGTTGGCTTGAGGATTCAATTTTTGATTTACAATTGATCCGGTTGCTGTGAAACAATTCTGTCTTGTTGCTGAAATTGCTGTTGCTGTACTACTTTAGTAGAAATTCATTCCTCTCACACATTTTCTTTGCTTTCCAGGTATATACTGCAAACTCTTCTGTAATCTCAAGTTCAAATATGGAATAAATGCATTTGGATTCTATTTCAGCCTCTTATGTCTCTCTTATACTTNGTTGCTGAAATTGCTGTTGCTGTACTACTTTAGTAGAAATTCATTCCTCTCACACATTTTCTTTGCTTTCCAGGTATATACTGCAAACTCTTCTGTAATCTCAAGTTCAAATATGGAATAAATGCATTTGGATTCTGTTTCAGCCTCTTATGTCTCTCTTATACTTAATTTGAATTTTTTTTTAAAATTCTGTCTGTTAGAAAAATCATGTAGATCTGGACTGTTAATTAATGTCATTTGTGATTTAAAGTTGTGATGAACTGTTAAGTGGATTGTTATAACAGATTGTTACTCATAGACTGTTTGAAAGTTACAAATTGTGAAAACTGGAACTTAGTGTAGTTTAATTTCGTATGAATTGGTGAAAAGTTAGTGTGAATGTGTTGTTGAAGGATTATGAATGATAAACGTAACTGCTTGATCTATTTGCTGTTTCAGTTTCACATGCGTAGGGCCTTTAGGTGACGTATGGTTTATATAAAGCTAGAACTCATAATTGGTTAATCAAATTGTTGTGTCAATATAAGGATTGGTTAATTAGTTTAATTTGTTCAAGTTAAATGATTTTTGTATTGGTCAAATGGTTGTTGGCTTTCAACTTTGAGTAGTTAAACTGACTCATATCTAAAGTTTTATACTCATCTCCAGTAGTAAAATCAATTAGAATAATTTTAAATCCAAAATCAGCTTCCATCATTTAGAAAAAATACCTCAGTTCCTGATGTATATTACGTGAGGTTATAACCTTAGTCAGCTGTGAATTTGGGTTAAGACGCAGGCTTGGGTTCTGGACTCAAGGTGAGGCCCAAAAGTTGCCTTGTTAAATCGATTAATGCAATTGGGCCCTAGCTGATGATGATTAGCCCATTTCTAAATACAATTGGTCTCAGAAATTCTAGATATAAAGAAAACAAGTTTGCTATAAGTCAAAATTATTCTACAAATTAAATCAGGAATATAGAAAATTAATCTATAAATATAAAATTGGGTCTTGAGTTAGGTAGCGGGTTCAAGCTAAAAGGTTTTACCCTTTTGTTTGAATTCGAACTTGAATTCGAGATTCGAATTTATATTCGTGAATTAATCAACCATTAGAGACAAATAAATAGAGAATTTTAGATTGTTAGTTTGGCCTTTAATAATAAAAATGAGACGAGACTCGCCAAATCAAAATACATAATTGCGGGGCCCTCATTAATTACTTACCAAAAATACTTAGTATTTGGGATAGGCCGTTTAGCGAATTTCACGGCCTTCCCAAAAGATAACAATACGTTAGCCGCTTTAGGCGCAATTTTT
>MU748669.1:0-148981 GCA_026770625.1 Nicotiana glauca
TTTTATTTATATCCTTTCCCGGGGTGTAAGTAAATAAGCGGGCTCGAATAAAAGAGCATAAGTGATAAAAAGGAGATGTGACAATGATGATATGACCGGTCTCAGCACATCCATTGTAGCTCACAAGTTGCCGACAGATCCGGCATGCCCACCGGTAAAATAGAAACTCAGAAAGAGCCAGACATGAGTTTGAAAATCAAACAAGAGGTTACCAAGCAAGTCAAAGCCAGGGTTCTCAAAGTGGTAGAATATCCAACATGGTTAGCCAATACTGTGTCTGTACCGAAAAAGGATGGGAAGGTTAGAGTCTGTGTCGACTACCGGGATCTCAATCGGGCCAGTCCCAAAGATGACTTCCCCTTGCCAAACATACACATTTTGATCTACAACTGCACCAATCATGAGTTGCAGTCATTCATCGATTGTTTTGCTGGATACCAACAGATATGGATCGATGAGGAAGATGCAGAGAAAACGGCGTTCATCACGCCGTGGGGGATGTACTGTTACAAAATGATGCCGTTTGGTTTGAAGAATGCTGGTGCTACCTACATGAGATCCATGACCACCATCTTTCATGATATGATACATAAAGAGATCGAGGTGTATGTGGATGACGTTGTCATTAAGTCCAAGAAAGCTGCAGATCACATGGAAGATTTGAGAAAATTCTTTAACAGGCTGAGGAAATACAACTTGAAACTGAATCCCGCCAAGTGTGCATTCGGGGTTCCCGCTGGAAAATTATTAGGTTTCATTGTGAGTCACTGGGGAATAGAATTGGATCCTTCAAAGGTCAAAACCATTCAAGAGTTGCCACCGCCAAAGAACAAGAAAGATGTAATGAGTTTTCTGGGGGGACTCAACTATATCAGCTGATTCATAGCTCAGTCCACTGTCATTTGTGAACTCATCTTCAAGATGCTAAAGAAGGATACCGCCACTAAATGGACTGAGGATTGTCAAAAGGCTTTTGACAGAATCAAGGAATAGTTGTCGACGCTGCCAGTCTTGGTCCCACCCGAGCCAGGGAGACCTCTATTGCTTTATCTTGCAGTATTGGATGAGGCATTTGGTTGTGTTTTGGGACAACATGATAAAACAGGGAGAAAAGAGCAAGCCATCTACTACCTCAGCAAGAAGTTCCCCCCGTATGAGGCTCGGTATTCCTTATTAGAACGCATTTGTTGTGCCCTAACTTGGGTAGCTCAGAAACTGAGGCATTACTTCTGCGCTTACACCACTTATCTCATATCCAGGATGGATCCATTGAAATACATCTTTCAGAAGCCTATGCCTACCGACAAGCTCGCCAAATGGCAGATACTGTTGAGTGAGTTTGACATCATTTATTTTACCCAGAAGGCAGTCAAAAGACAAGCTTTGGCAGATCACCTCGCCGAGAATCCTGTTGGAGGAGAATACGAACCTCTAAAGACGTATTTTCCTGACGAAGAGGTATCTTTCATAGGGGAAGACATTGCAGACTCCTATGATGGTTGGAGGATGTTTTTCAACGGAGCCGCAAATTTCAAAGGAGTTGGTATAGGAGCAGTCTTGGTATCAGAAACCGGTCAGCATTATCCGGTATCCGCCAAGCTCAGGTTCCCATGCACCAACAACATGGCCGAGTACGAAGCCTGCATCTTGGGGCTCAAATTGGCAATCGACATGAACATTCAGGAACTATTAGTGATCGGAGACTCGGACCTACTCATAAATCAGGTTCGAGAAGAATGGGCAACCAAGAATTCCAAGATACTCCCCTATCTACACCATGTACAGGAGTTGAGGCAAATATTTAGGAAGACGGAATTCCAGCACGTTCCCAGAATACAGAATGAGTTCGCCGACGCTTTAGCCACTTTATCATCTATGATCCAGCATCCAGATACAAACTTTATTGACCCCATCCAGGTCAAGATTCACGATCAACTGACTTATTGTGCTCATGTTGAGGAAAAAGCTGATGGGAAACCTTGGTTCCATAACATCAAAGAGTATCTGACAACAGGAGAATACCCCGAGCTTTCCAATGCTACTCAGAAATGCACCCTTCGGAGATTGTCCAACAACTTCTTTCATAACGGAAGAATCCTGTATAGGAGGACTCCCGATCTGGGATTATTAAGATGTGTCGAGGCAAAAGAAGCAACCAAACTATTGGAGGAAGTGCACGCAGGGACCTGTGGGCCGCACATGAATGGTTTTGTCTTAGCAAAGAAGATACTCCGAGCAGGGTATTTTTGGATGACTATGGAAACGGACTGCATCCAGTATGTCCGAAAATGCCACCGTTGTCAGATACATGCGGATATGATAAAAGTAACTCCAAATGAGCTTACTGCAACAAGCTTACCATGGCCGTTCGCCGCCTGGGGAATGGATGTTATTGGACCAATCGAACCAGCCGCGTCAAATGGGCACAGGTTCATCTTAGTGGCAATTGATTAATTTACCAAATGGGTTGAAGCAGCATCATACAAAGCAGTCACCAAGAAAGTAGTAATAGATTTCGTCCGTGATCGTATGGTTTGTCGGTTCGGGATTCCAGAATCAATCATCACCGACAATGGTTCCAAGCTCAATAGCGACTTGATGAAGGCAATGTGTGAAACATTCAAGATTCAACATAAGAACTCTACAGCTTATAGACCCCAGATGAATGGAGCTGTAGAAGCAGCCAATAAGAACATCAAGAAGATACTAAGGAAGATGATCGAAAAGCACAAGCAATGGCATGAGAAGTTGTCGTTCGCCTTATTGGGATATCGTACCACGGTCTGCATATCAACTGGGGCCACTCCCTACATGCTGATATATGATACAGAGGCAGTCATCCCCGCCGAGATAGAAATTACCTCCTTGAGGGTCATACAAGAAGCAGAGTTAGATGATGCAGAATGGGTCAGAAGTCGCTACGAGCAGTTAGCCCTCATCGACGGGAAAAGAATGAATGCTGTCTGTCACGGTCAGTTATATCAGAACAGAATGTCCAAAGCCTTCAACAAGAGAGTTAAGCCAAGGAAATTCACACCAGGACAACTGGTATTGAAGAAAATATTTCTGCATCAAGATGAAGCCAAAGGGAAATTCTCTCCCAATTGGGAGGGCCCGTACATGGTTCATCGGGTTCTAACTGGAGGAGCCCTTATTCTTGCAGAAATGGACGGAGAAGTCTGGCCGAAACCTATCAACTCATACATAGTGAAACGATACTACATTTGATCGTATGCTTTTCTTTCATGATGTAATTTGAACTACGCCTGACCTAATTCCCATTTAAAAGGGGATACGTAGGCAGCCCTATGGGTTTGGTCACATTTTAATAAAATTCCATCTTCCCCCCCGCAATTGGAACTGGGGCAGAATTTTGAGGAGGACCCTCAAAATTCCGAAGTAAGTTTTTAGTCCTTTCATCAGCACCAACCCAGTAAACTGGGGCAGAATTTTGAGGAGGACCCTCAAAATTCTGGAATCGTTCCGCGTTCAGTTATCCAGCACAGCCGTCAGCAGCACCAGCCCAGTAAACTGGGGCAGAATTTTGAGGAGGACCCTCAAAATTCCGGAGCAAGCAAGGTCGCCGCGTCTTGAACCACGTTATAGTTGTTGGTTCATCCAAAATAAAATAATTTTATATATATATACGTATCTACATTCACTAATTCATGCATAAATATCATTTTCATCACCATCGTTTAGCAACGCTACCCCCATGATACACGGCGCCAAGAGCTGGAGGATACGAACTAACCTCACCTCTACAAAACTCACAATTTTTCTTTGGACGCAGGAATTCAGGCCACGAATCAAAGTATATTCACTCTTCAGAACCAAAACCCTCCAAAGGGTTACCATCCACACCCAACACTCCCCAGCAGTCCTGATATCGCAAACCATCTACCTGCTAAGAAAACTTACTA
Organism: Nicotiana glauca; assembly: GCA_026770625.1. Taxonomy (NCBI): domain Eukaryota; kingdom Viridiplantae; phylum Streptophyta; class Magnoliopsida; order Solanales; family Solanaceae; genus Nicotiana; species Nicotiana glauca. Next base: position 3,924 of record MU748669.1, read on the forward strand.
CTATTCGTTCTTTTACATTCCTGCATTACATAAGGCTATTATCTGCCTTCCAAGACTAAGCTCTGTCTCCATCTATATATTGCATAAGGCTAATATCTGCCTTTCGAGACTAAGTTCTGTCTCCATCTGCATTTTGCATAAGGCTACTCTCGACCTTCCGAGGTTAAGCTCTACCTCCATATTGCATAAGGCTATTATCTTCCTTTCGAGACTAAGCTTTGTCTCCATCTGTATTTTGCATAAGGCTACTCTCTGCCTTCCGAGGTTAAGCTCTACCTCTATATTGCATAAGGCTATTATCTACCTTCCGAGACTAAGCTCTGTCTCCATCTGCATTTTGCATAAGGCTACTCTCTACCTTCCGAGGTTAAGCTCTACCTCCATATTGCATAAGGCTATTATCTGCCTTTCGAGACTAAGCTTTGTCTCCGTCTGCATTTTGCATAAGGCTACTCTCTGCCTTCCGAGGTTAAGCTCTACCTCTATATTGCATAAGGCTATTATCTGCCTTTTGAGATTAAGCTCTGTCTCCATCTGCATCGCATGAGACTATCTATCTGCCTTCCGAGACTAAGCATTGTCTCCACCCTACATGGCTGAAATATCACCTCTTTATTTTTCAACTGGCTGAAACATTGCCTTCTGCATTTTAAATTCTCATTCGGCTGAAATATCGCCACCTGCTTTTTAAACTCCCGCTCGGCTAAAATATCGCCACTTGCATTCTAAATTTACTCTCTGGCTGAAAGATCGCCACTCTTCGCATTCATTTGGCTGAAAGATTGCCACCTTCTCATGGGCTGAAAGATCGCCAAGTCGTTCAAAGGCGTCATAGTTCAGAGGCACCATCTGCATAGCCCGAGAACATCATTTTATGGCCTGCGAACCCTTACTTTTATGCTCTTCATGGCCCAGGACATCATAGTCTGAGGATGTCATCCTAATCGTCCGAACACAGCATTCATGGTCCAACGGGAATTTGCATCACGTTTAAATTACGCAATATATACGCACATTACCCATTTGCAGGTACTCCAACTAGCTCACGGCCATCTCAGCAGAAGCGATCCCGCTCTAGTTCTCCGCAGCCTGTCCAATTCCAAGCACCCTCTCAGATCTAACCATCACATCCGTCTTTTCGAATTTCCATCGACATATTCCGTCAATGGTTCCTGAACTACATATGGCCTGATTCCTGTAAAACCACAGGTAGCTCAGAAACCAGAGCGCGGTCAAAATCCTTTCACAATCGCTGTTTTTGATCAAAATTGGCCATCTCATCTTTACCTGATAACTCTTTCATCCTCCTCTGGTAAAGAGGGGCAGCTGTTGATATCCAATTTTTCCCTATGTATTTTTATACTCAAACTACTTTCAAAATAGCATGTATATGCATATACAAGAGTCTCCAAAGGTTTTGGTATTTTTCCCAAATTTTTAAAACCAATTTATGGCCTATTTTGCACTATAAAAACCAATAGTTATTCCCAAAACTTGTCATTTTGGTGAATAATTTATTTTTTCTCACATTTACACAAAAAAATAATTTACATGATTTTTACATAATTTTACAAGTCCATTTGGTTTTTTAAACTAAAATTGCATGAAATTGCAATTTTAGCCTATTGCTCGATTTAATAGCATTTTTAATCACAAAATCATTCCCAATATTTTTAAATTAACACTTACATATTGTTTATTAAATCAGCATTTTTAATTTGATTTTAAACACCTTTTACTATTTTTATAAATTCAAAATGGGAAAAGTGGCTATTTCAATTGTAGCCCATTTTACTTTCAATTATAGCCTGATTTGCACCCCAATCCACCCCCTAATTAAACGACCCAATTCCGTTTCCTACCCGACCCAGACCCGATTAAAACGAACCCGCCTGAACTCCATTTTTAAATCGTGGCAGTTGATTATTTTAATCAACGGTCCACATTTGCCCTTACCTTTTTTAACTTAGACCAACCCCCAAACCCTAATCACTTCTCACAAAACATCCGCCTCTAAACTTTCATCCTCTCAGATTCTCTCAAATCCTCTCCGAAACCCTAGCCCTTTCCCACCGATTTCCACCGTATGTCACCGGAAACCATGGCATCTCAGGCCCTGGGTAGCCTGTAATCACCCCCACGTGTCCTTATACTCCTTTTACTCGAAGATCCCAAGGTCCGACTTTGAATACCCTGGCTTAGAATCCCTCCGAGTCAAGTTCTATGGCCATCTCCGGCTCATCTCCGGCGTGTCCTAGCCTTGCGAGTTCATCTCCGACTCGGACCAGCCCTTTTCCAGGCCTTTCTCATTTTTCTAGCCTAAGCCATTTTCGAGGTTTTCTTGTTTCTCTCTAGATCTACTTTAGATCCGTGCAATTTCTGAGATTTTCAAAGTAGTTCTTACATCTTTTTCGATTTTTGCTTTCAAAACTATTCGTCTTCTCGAACCTAGGGTTTACTTGATTTTTTTTACTTGTTCTACTGCAATTTCTTACTATATTTTTACTTTGCTATAATTCCTAAGTGTTCTCACTATGGTTTCTATGTATTTTCTTTACCGTATTTTGCTCCTAGAGTTTCTAGTGATTTCCTTTACTGTGTTTGCTTCTATGAAATGTTTAGATTCCTTGGATTTTCTAAGTTTATTTTGCCTGATTTTCTATGCTTTCATTTTGCAGGTAATCCGTGGAGGAAACCCTAAATTTTGGGGGTTTTTCAACCAATTATGTGCGATTGTTTTGCTTCTTGTGTTGTTTCCTGTTTGATTTCAAAAACCCTAATTTCTAGAAGCTCGTCTCATGTTCTCTGACTCTTGCTAAGCTTTGCAAGATCTTCTGGTTTCTCTCATGACTATGTTCTTCTACTTTTGATTGCATGACCACTCTGTTTGTTTAATTCTAGCCATGTATGTTTAAAGTTAGGAACTCTTTATAGTCAGACCTTTCTCTTTAAAAAACAACCCTAATTTTGGGGATTGATTTCAGACCACCATTATGTGAGCTTATTTGATTCTTTCCTCGTCTAATTTGGACCAATTTTCTGACTTAATTCATTATTAAGTTCGAATCTTTAATTCCTTAATTTACTATGTGATAGTTGATTTTATTCTTACCTTATTTACCTAAACCGTGTATTTTCAAAAACTTCTCTTATGTATTTACCCTTTACTACACAATGTGTTCTTGATTTTCTTTCCTTAAATAAAAATTCTGCCCTCTCCTATTCAAATTCGAACTCCTTAATTAAAGGAGTTCCCTTCCCCTGATTGATTATGATTGATACTGAACTATTTCTTGCCTTGCTTACCTGCCTGTTTTCAACTATAAATACTTCACCTCTTTTCTGAAAAAAAAAACGAACAACAGAGTTTTCAAAAAAGACACACACACTCAAAGCTCTCTTTTCTTTACTATTACTTGTGCTACTGTTCTGGCTAGCCGGCTGAAAGCCAAGGCTAGACTTTGGAATCTCTCTTGCTTTCCTCAAGTGTTTGCTGAAGATTCTCTAGTTGTTCTCTTGCTTTGTTTGTTCTGCTGTTTGAAAGTTGCAACTGGTATGTCTCCATAAGTTAATCATTCTCCACAACTATGTGTTTACTTCTCCTTCTTACATGTCCCTCACTATATGTTTAGCTTTCTTGCATTATGTAATCGTATTTTAGTCTGTTATGTTCTTTCTTCATGTTTCTGCACCTTTAAGTTCTATTGTGCTTTCTTTTCCTTGATGTTTTTCTATACATGCTTTTCCATGTGAACCCCTTCCCTTTGACCCCTTTATGTGTGAGTACTGTTCTAGGTTAAGGTAGCATCCCATTGCTATCCATGACCTGGGACCAGGTTCTCTTGGACCTTTACTCAAATCAGTCCCATTCCCTTCTCCCCCTTTATGTGTTGAGCCTTGACTAGGGTCTGGAAGTGTCCAAATCACCACCCAGGCCCCTGTCTGACTTCTAAAGTCTGCTCTTTTATCTGTTTAAACTAAGTGGAGGGTCAGGGGTATGCCAATCTTACCCATGGCTGGGTATGACCACCCTTTGCTTTGGTTTTCCCCTAGTCCCCTCACTTTACACTTATTCTTAGTTCTTTAAGTTCTGCCCCCCTTTGGTAAGCCATGCTTTGGGACCCTAGAGTTCCCTCTGAACTTGGATGCCTAAGGGCTGGTAATTCCACACATTGCACTACTCTGTTACAACATTCAATCTTTAGAGTGTAAGCATTGCCTGGGCTTTTGAAAAACCCTTGGAACTTTGAAACACTCTAAGAGAAGGCCTTGGAATCTGGAATCCGGATTTGGTGAAACACATGTGTTGGATGTTGAAGGTTGCATTGAGCCTCCTCGGGTCTGACTTTAGTTTTGATGTACTTATTTAGTCTTTTTCTCTCTAGTTTTGTAATAACTATGTAATGAAACTCGGGGAAAGTATTGGTAAAGGGTGTGGGATGGGTTTATTTTTCTTGCATAAGTCAAAGGGTAGAAATCATGCCTATAGGTCTTTTATGCTTTCAATTATCTATAGATCATGCCTATAGGATGTTCTAATGCTTAACATCTTCTAGTTTCCATGCCTATAGGTTTAATACTTACGCGTCACCTAGATAACCTGCTTATTGGGTTTAATGTTTAATCATGTTGCAAATCATTAGAGATCCTGCCTATAGGACTTTAACATTCGCCTAATCAATCGCATATAGAAACCATGTTTATAGGGAATGCATATGCGTTAGGCAAACCATAGGGTAACTAAACATTCGTCTATTTACCAACTCTCTAACAGGCTTTTTAAAAATCCAACATAGATATCATGCCTATAGGATTTCGTCTCAACTTGTTTGATTTGTTTTAAACAATAAGCAGTCCATTAACTGGCCTTAATGTCCCAATGTATTGTTTTCAATAAAACACTTTTAAACCAGTATGCTTTTAAGGTATTCAAATCTGCATCTTTTAAACATTCTACCTAAATGTTTTACTCAGTCCCTAAAATTGTCTTTTAAAGATAGTCCTGTAACTCACTCTTTTTTTTTAGACATTCCTGCCTCTAAAAAATATTTCATGACTCTTCTGCATTTTTCCTACTCAAATAGTCTGCTGATTTCAAATCCATTTACAAATTTACTTCAGTCTTTACTTTCTTTTAAATTCTTCTGCATTAAGACCTCAATAACTAACAAACCAGACCCGAGGGGCTTGATGCTGACTTTTTTTTATCCAACTTTATGAGTTTAAACTGATTCGTCTGCCTCTTAATTTCTTAACTTCAAAAGACCAAATCAGTACGTGCAAGTCATGCTAATCTAATTGCTGGTGTGATCTATGGGGTTTGTATGAGCCTTTGAGTGTTTGCTTTGTACCCCCAATTATTTGTTATTTATTTTGACTGACGCCCTAGTAATTTTATCCTTTTAAACTCCATATATGCCTCCATCCCTTTCTCCCTTTTAGGATTAGAGGTCCAAATACCTCGGGACTGATAGGCCGGGACGGGTATTAGCATGCAATAAGTAAACGAGACTAATCGCGCTTGAATACCTTAACGGGGTGGGAAGGGTAGAATATGGAGATGATGACGGTGCGCTAATATCATAGGCGACCCCTCTTTTGAGGAATATGTGCGGGGTATTTCACCGAATGATCCATATTATAGTTAAAACTAGAACCCTTTTTCTTCGATTTTTCGTTATTTAAATTAATATTTTCTTCAAAACTAAGCTCTCCTTTCATTTGTTCCTTTCTTCTTTCAAAATTGTCAACTTTTCTATATTTCTTATGTGCAAACTTTGCTTGTCTACTCCTACTCTTCTTAAATTCACAATTAAGCAAGGCCGAGAACGACACTAGTGGATCTTGATGGGTGCCTAACACCTTCCCCTTGAGATAATCTCAAGCCCTTACCCGAACTCTGGTTTTCTTTCAAATCCTTCTTCTTTGTCTAAAAGTGTCCTAATGCACTATAATCATTAGGTGGCGACTCTCCAAACTCCATAGCCCAAATTCCCCTAAAAGGGGATAAAAGAGTCATTCCACCATAATGTCATAAAACCCGATTTCTCCTTAGAAAAAGGGGGCGTCGACACCCATTCACCCCCAATCTCGGATATACAATTGATTTGGAATTCAACCTTAATTTGATGTCTAAATACCCAAATTTCAAAATTCCTAAGTGTCGATGCCCCATTTTTTTCTTGCGAAATCGGGTTTATCACATTTGAGCGGACAACTCTTTTCCTTTTTTGAAGAATCGCCACCTAATGATAAAGTGCATTAGGACACTAAAAAGAAATTTTAACTAAAAAGAATGGAAGGACCAGAGATTGGGTAAGGGCTTGAAATTATCTCGAGGGGAAGGTGTTAGGCACCCCTCAAGATCCACTAGTGTGGTTCCCGGTCATACTACAATTGTGACTTTAAATACAAACAACAAATACAACCAAGCATTGTAAATACTAAGTACTTTAACATAATAAAAGAAGTACATAAGTTTTAAAGAGTGCTGAAATTTGGAAGAAAGTAGCTTTGCAATTATAGAAAGGATACACAAGTAAAGGGAAGGGGGGGGGGGAGTCAAATAATTGATGCAAATAATTAAAAAAGGAAGTGAAAAGAGGTAGAAGTTTTGGGAAAAACAGTATTGAAAATCGGGCAATTTAAAGAGAGATTTTGCATAATAGGTGCAAGTAATTGAAGCAAAGAAGAATTTGAAGAACTGAAAAATAAGCAACTTTAAAATTCTAAAAATAAAGGAAGTAAAAAAATAAAGAGGGAAAGGGGGGGGGGGGGTCCTAGGTTTATAAACAACATGGATCACCCCACACAACAACCAGTAACCATTTATACACGTGATGTTATCGCGTGGTCATCATATCTATGTCTACCCTTACCCACTCCATTAAGGTATTAAACACAGAATAGTGTCATTACTTATTACATGCTAGTACCCGCCCCAATCCTATCAGTCCCGGAGGCATTTAGGACTACTAATTCTAAAGGGAAGGGAGATTTGGCTTTTTAGAGTTTTCAAAAGGACAAAATTGTAATGCGACAAACAAAACACATGAAGCAGTTAAGGGGAAACACATAGCAATTTAAAGGCTCAAAAAGGCCTCCTCATTTAAATAAGCAAATTATTTAGCATGACTTACATATACTGGTTATGGTCTGAATTAAACTTAAGCATTAATGGCTTGCCTAGGTGAGACCAATAGGCATGATATTTAATAATGTGAAATGTACTGACTTTCAGGAAGACTTGCTGATTATAGAAAACACAAGTTCTGCAGATTTAAGGTGACATTGCTACTGGTTTTTTTTAGACTTGTAGATGAAAGAGGCGAATCAAATTCAACTGGTTACTCCTATAGGCATGATTTCTAAGCGTTGTTGGTTTTAAAATGATTTTCAGGATGCAGGAATCCTATAGGCATGGTATCTAGGATGCAACTTATTATTAATTTAACCTATAGACTGTTTGCCTAATGACATATGTATATGCAGAAGTGCGAAAAAACTATAATCATGATTTCTATATGCAGAAGTGCAGAAACTTGTAGACATGATTTCTATATGCAGTGCAGAAAAACTTATAAACATGATTTCTAATGAAATGCATAACTTATAGGCAGGATTTTTAATGCAGTAATGAAACAACTTATAGGCAAGATTTCTATGTGCAGTAATGAAACAACTTATAGGCAGGATTTCTATATGCAGATGCATAAACTTATAGGCATGATTTATATATGCAAATGCATAAATTTATAGGCAGGATTTCTATGTGCAGTAATGAAATAACTTATAGGCAGGATTTCTATATGCAGATGCATAAGCGAAAAACAGGCTGTGATTGATGAAGTAAATACCTAAAGCATTATGTCTACCCATATGCCTAACATGAGTGACCCTCCCCTTTTCTCTATACACCCCATAAGTTATTACAAATTATTACAACCCGAATGAATCAAGAAAAGTGAACTTACATAAGATATTAAACTACAACCAATGAGCCTAATTCAGACTTAAGGTCTAAAATACGAAATAAACCAACTTCCAAAGATCAGATTTCCAAAGCCTTTCCCTTATTTAGGATGTGTTAAAGTTCCTAAGAGCCTCAAGTGGAATCCGGGCAGTGCTTACACCCTAAATACATTGCAGAATTAGATTATAATGCAGTGTGGAAGGGCCAACCCTCAAATGTCTAAGTTCAGAAGGAACTCAAGGTCCCATGGCAAGGCTCATAGGAGGGGGGAAGAACTTAGAGTCTAAGAGTAAGTGTAAGTGCATAGAGGGGGAATTAGGGAAGGCCATGGTTGGGGGTTGTCATGCCCAGCAATTAAGAGTGCTGGCACACCATTGACTAGCCTGTTAGCCAAATCTTAGGAGTTAGGATCCATTGAGGATCAGGTTCAGACCTGGGCAGTAATTTGGATACTTCCAGGCCATGAGCCGTAACTCAAACACATAGAAGGGAATAAAGGTATGGGGAATTCACTACAAATAACAAATGCGAAGGGATAGTAGCATGTTTAATAGAGAACAAGAACAAAGTATACAAGAGTGTAACAACTGTAAAGTAAACACATAGGGAAGAAGCTGAAGTCAAAACTAAGACATACCAGTTTCAAGAAAGCAAATAAGTAAAACAATAGTCTTGAAAAGCCAAATTGCAAGCAAGCAGTCCAAAAGATCTCAAAAGAGAATAAAATGTTGTGAGAGTATTCAAATTGCAAGTGAATAATATGTTCTTGAGTAGTGAACTCAAAGAAGTACTGAATTGTAAGTGTGTGAGTAATGTAAGTTTAAGGTATTGAACTGAAGGTTCAAGGTTTCAAGTTCCAGGTTTTCTTTAAGTGTCTCAGTGTAGAAGGGTAGAAAGGTCGTGCCCCTTTTATAGTGCAGCAAACAAGTAAGAAAAGGTAAGGGAATAGTTTGCAATCGATAACATAAAGTCTCCCTTTAGTCAAGGGATTTTGATTTCAAATGGGTACGAGACAAATAAGGAAAGAAATTTGATTGAAATCTTTTCCAAAGTAACACAAAAAGGGTAAATACATGGGAATTTATTTAAGGAAAAGTACAGTGGTACATGGTTTGTTAAAAATAAGGAAAGGGAATCAATCAAACATCCAGTGAAATCAAAATCACAGGCTTTGTTCGAATGAACCAAGTCAGGAAAAGGTAAAGAAGTTTCAATTAAAGGAAAGTTAGTACCAATTAGTCAAGCCTTATTAAGAGGAATTGAGAATCAATTAGTAGTTGGCAAAAAAATTTTGACAGCAGAATTTCTCATATATAAAGCAGACAAATCAAATAAAAGGGGTCATCATGTTACTTAGAAAAGAGTCTAATATTGAAAGGTTCAGAATCATAAGCAAAGGGATAAAAGTACAGTTTGTAGACTCATAGTGAGTCTGAGAGTCCAGGGTTACAATGCAGAACCCTAATCAAACTTGCCAAAGAAACCCCCCAAATCCTAGGGTTTCGAATCAGGCATAGATATGAGAAGGCAAATCATGTGAAACAAAATAGAAATGATAAAAGGTTTGAAACAACAAATAAAGAAAAACTGATTTAAAGCATAAAAAAGCATGTTTTAGAAAAGTCGGAACTTAAGCAAGTAGTGCAAACTTAAGCCACAGTAAATGAAACATGCTTAGCAAGAAAACAAATAAAGTCTAGTAAAGCAAACAAAATTAAAGAACTCAACACTAAACACGTATAGTAGAAGAGTAAGGAAAACATAACAAGGATTAGCATGTGAGCACATGAGTAACACGTATTGTAGAAAAAAAAGAAGCGGAAGAACAACACATGCGTAGTAAAAGAAAATATACGAGCATAGTATAGACATACACACATAAAGGAAAGAACAGGCAATAACCAGAAAGATATTTTTTGAAAACCTTTCAGAAATCCTAAATCGAAAATAAATGATTTTGAAAAGAAAATTTGGGGAAAACAATTTAGAGGTTCAGTAGAACACATACATACCACAGATCTAAGAAAATAAATGGAGAAAAACCTCGAATAGCTTAGGGTTTCAAAGAAACCCTAGAAAATGAAAAAGGCTTGGAAAGGTCAGATTTTGGGGCGAAGAGGTCAGGAATCAGGCTTCTCGTGCTTGAATATGCCGAAGCATGGCTGGAGAAGCTACGAAACCAAAGATATGGAGGAGAAACATCAAAGTCAAACTTCAAAACCTCAAACTCCCAAGGTCTAATGGTGGAGAGGGTGAGTACAGCCCATCCATGGCCTGAGAAGCCATAGATTCCAGTGAAAGTACGGTGGAAAAGGGTCGGGGACGAGCTAAGGTTCCGAAGAACCTTCGAGAGAGTTTTGAGAGTCGAGAGCATTCAAAGGTGGCTGAGAGATGGAAAATGAGGGATTAGGGTAGGTCGTTTGGGTTTAATTATGGAAGGGTAAATTATGGTCGTTGATCTGTATGATCAACGGCCTGGATTTAAAAGGGTAGGTAGGAACCGGGTAGGGCCATTTGGATTGGATGGGTTGGATCAAATTAAAAAAAATGGGCCGGTCCGGTTGTGGTTAGTGTTGGGTCAGTTAAGGGTTAAAATTAAAATGTAAAAGAGGCTGTAATTGAAACAAAATGTGGCTAAATGTTAAATAGTCTGTTTTTCCTTTTATTTTATAAAAAATAGTAAAAATAATTTTAAAAGCAAATTAAAAGTACTGAACCAATTAATAATATATGAATATTTATAGAAAATATTGAAACCAATTTTACAATTATAGAAATGCTATTAATCTTAAAATAGGCTAAAATTACAATTGTATGCAATTTAGCTTTAAAAATACTAGATAGATTTGTAAAAATATACAAAAATCACCTTAACTATATTTTGATATAAATATGAGAATAAAACAAATTATGTACCAAAATTGATAGTTTTGGCAATAATTACTGATCTTGTATTGCTAACAATGGACAATAAATTAATTTTAAAAATCGCTAAAAATTAAGAAAAATACCAAAACCTTTGGGCATTCTTATATATGCATATACATGTTATTTTGAAAGAATTTTGAGTATAAAATACATAGGAAAAAATTAGGTATCGACAACTGCCCCTCTTTACCCGGGAAGGATGAAAGAGTTGTCGGGTAAAGATATGATGGCCAATTTTGACCGAACGATATGGTTTGAAGAGACTGACCATGCTCTGGTTCATAAGCTACCTACATATCCCTGGTCTTATAAGAATCAGGCCATATGTAGTTCGTGATCCATCAGCGGAATATGCCGATGGAGGTTTTTTAAAAAATGGACGCGATATTGCGGTTGGGAAGGACGATCAAAGTCTAGTAGGCTGCGAGAACTGGAGCGAGATCGCTCCTGCTGAGACTGTCATTGCTAGCCGGTTTACATGAAAATAAGAAATGCAAACATATATTGTGCATAAATTTAAACATGATGCAAGTTCCCGTTGGACCATGAATGCTATCTTTGGATGGTTAGGATGACGTCCTGGACCATGACGTCTTGGGCCATGAAGCGTATAATAAATAAAATGATGTTCTAGGGCTATGAGAATGATGCCTCCAAACTATGATGCCTTTGAATAATGATATGAAAAAGATAAAATGGGATCCTCAAGCCATGACATGACGTTCTCGAGCTATGAAAATGGTGCCTCTGAACAATGACGCCTTCGGATAATATGGCAATCTTTCAGTCCATGAAAGGTAGAAGGTGACGATCTTTCAGTCGATGCAAGATGTAAATAAAAGGTGGCGGTATTTTAGCCGATGTAGGATTTAAAGTGGCGATATTTCAGCCGATGCAAGATGTAAATGAAGTGGCGATATTTCAGCCGATGCAATACAGAAAATATAGATGGAGGTAGAGCTTAATCTGGAAAGACAGAAAGGTAGCCTTATGCAATGTAGAAATGCAGATGGAGACAAAGCTTAGTCTCGGAAGACAGAAAGGTAGCTTTATGCAATGCAGAAAAATGCAAATAAAGACAGAACTTAGTCTCAGAAGGCAGAAAGGTAGCCTTATGCAATGCAAAAAAATGCAGATGGAGGTAGAGCTTAACCTCAGAAGGCAGAAAGGTAGCCTTATGCGATGCAGAAATGCAGATGGAGATAGAGCTTAGTCTCGGAAGGTAGAAAAGTAGCCTTATGCAATGCAGAAAAATGTAGATAAAGGTAGAGCTTAACCTCAGAAGGCAGAAAAGTAGCCTTATGCAATGCAGAAATGCAGATGGAGACAGAGCTTAGGCTCGGAAGGCAGAAATGTAGCTTTATGCAATGCAGAAATGCAGATGGAGACAGAGCTTAGTCTCGGAAGGTAGAAATATAGCCTTATGCAATGCAGAAATGCAGATGGAGACAGAGCTTAGTCTCGAAAGGCAGAAAGGTAGCCTTATGCAATGCAGAAATGCAGATGGAGATATAGCTTAGTCTCGGAAGGTAGAAAGGTAGCCTTATGCAATACAAAAAAGTAAAAGGCGAACATTAGTAAAATCTCTTAGCGGATGGCTTGATAGCTGATTGCGATATTGTGGCTACTGGGGATGCTATGTACAGATAGCAATTGTAAATAGTTGATGGTTCTGAGGGTTGTATTCCCGAAAAGTATGAGTGTATAAATGTATTCGGTGATTTGCAACTTGGATGCGTGTATCCAAAGAAAAATCAGGAATTTTGTAGAGGGGAAAGGTTAGTTCGTATTCCCCGTAAGCTTTGCCTGTCCTGCTTGTCTTTGTTTTCAGCGATGTTGTGCATCATTGGTGTAGCGTCGCTAAACAAAGCAATTTGATAATAGATATGCATGATTTAGTAAAAAATGTAACATAAATACATAATTGAAAATAGTTTTCTATAGATGAATCGATGACTATGACGCGGTTCAAGACATTACAACCACTATTGCTCTAGAATTTTGTGGGTCCTCCTCAAAATTCTACTCCAGTTTACTTGGTCGATACTTCTGATGGCTGCTTGCGATGATCGGCTGAAGTTACTTTAGAATTTTGAGGGTCCTTCTTAAAATTCTGCCCCAGTTTCCAATTGCGGGGGGAAATAAATTTTTTATTGAATTGTGACCGAATCCGTAAGGCTGCCTATGTATCCCCTCTTAAACGGGAATCAGTTCAGACGTAGTTCAAATTACATCATACAAGGAAATCGTAAATGCTACACATAGTATCGCTTGACTGCATCTGAATTGATTGGTTTTGGCCAAACTTCTCAGTCCATTTTTGCAAGTATGAGGGCTCCTCTTGTTAGAACCGGATGAACCATGTATTGTCCTTGCCATTTAGGAGAGAACTTCCCTTTGGCTTCATCTTGATGTGGAAAAATCTTCTTTAACACCAACTGCCCTAGTGTGAACCGTCTTGGTCCGACTCTCTTGTTGAAGGCTCTGGTCATTATGTTCTGATTAGTTAACCATGGCATACTGCATTCATTCTTCTACCATCTATGAGGGCTAACTACTCGTAACGACTCTTTACCCATTCTGCATCATCGATTTCTATTTCATGTATGATCCTTAGGGAGGGAATTTCTACTTCGGCGGGAATGGCCGCTTTTGTACCATAAACCAATATATAGGGGGTTGCACCAGTTGATGTGAGGACTGTGGTGCGATACCCTAATAAAGCAAATGATAACTTCTCATGCCACTACTTATGCTTTTCTATCATCTTCTTCAGTATCTTCTTGATGTTCTTATTAGCGGCTTCTACTATTCCATTCATTTCAGGCCTTTAGTCTGTGGAATTCTTGTGTTTGATCTTGAAGGTTTCACACATAGCTTTCATCAAATCAGTGTTGAGGTTAGAGCCATTATTAATAATGATTGATTCTGGAATCCCGAACCGGCAAACGATACGGTTACGGACAAAGTCTGCCATGACTTTCTTGGTCGCTGCTCTGTAAGATGCTGCTTCAACCCATTTGGTGAAATAGTCAATTGCTACTAAGATAAACCTGTGCCCGTTTGATGCGGCAGGTTCGATTGGTCCGATAACATCCATTCCCCAAGCGGCGAATGGCCAGGGCGAGCTTGTTGCATTTAGCTCATTTGGAGGCAACTTTATCATGTCTGCATGGATATGAACTTTCTAACATACTGGATGTAGTCTATCTCCATAGTCATCCAAAAATAACCAGCTCGTAGTATCTTCCTGGCTAAGACAAAACCGTTCATATGTGGACTGCAGGTCTCGGCATAAATTTCCTCTAGCAGTTTAGATGCTTCCTTCGCAACAACACACCTTAGAAAACCCAAATTTGGAGTTCTTATATACAGGATTCCCCCGCTATGGAAGAAATTATTGGACAATCTTTGAATTGTGCATTTCTGAGTAGCATTTGCAAGCTTTGGATATTCACCTTTGGTAAAAAATTCCTTGATATCGTGACACCAAGGCTTTCCATATGCTTCTTCCTCGGCATGAGCATAGTAGGCTGGCTGATCATGAATATTCATTGGAATAGTGTCTATGAAGTTCTTATCTAGATGCTGAATTATAGATGATAGGGTGGCCAGTGCGTCGGTAAACTCATTCTGGATTCTGGGAACATGCCTCTTCCTCAATTCCTGTACATGATGCAGGTATGGGAGTATCTTGGACTTCTTCGTTGCCCATTCTTCTCAGATCTGATGTATAAGTAAGTTTGAATCTCCAATCACTAGCAACTCTTGGATATTCATGTCAACGACCATCTTGAGCCCTAAGATGCATGCTTCGTACTTAGCCATATTATTGGTGCGGGGGAACCCGAGTTTGGAGGATACCGGATAGTGATGGCTAGTTTCTGATACTAGGGCTGCCCCCTATGCCAACTCCTTTGAAATTTGTGGCTCCATCAAAAAACATCCTCAACCGCCATAGTATTCTGCAATGTCTTCTCCTACAAATGACACTTCCTCATCAGGAAAATACGTCTTTAAAGGCTCGTATTCTCCATCCACAGGTTTTTCCGCAAGGTGATCTACTAATGCCTGTCCTTTGATTACTTTCTGAGTTACGTAGAAAATGTCAAATTCGCTCAGTAGGATTTTCCACTTGGCTAACTTGCTAGTGGGCATGGGCTTCTGGAAGATGTACTTCAATGGGTCCATTCTTGGTATGAGATATGTGGTGTAAGCACAGAATATTGCCTCAATTTCTGAGCTAGCCAAGTCAGGGCACAACAGGTGCATTCCAATAGAGAATACCGGGCCTCATACAGGGTAAACTTCTTGCTGAGATAATAGATGGCCTACTCTTTTCTCCTCGTTTCATCATGATGCCCCAGAACACAACCAAATGTTCCATCTAGTACCGCAATATAGAGTAACAGAGGTCTACCTAGCTCGGGCGGGACCAAAACTGGCGGTGTTGACTGGTACTCTTTGATTCTGTCGAAGGCTTTTTGGTAGTCGTTAGTCCATTTGGTAGCGACATCCTTCTTTAGAATCTTAAAGATTGGCTCACAGATGACAGTAGATTGTATTATGAATCGACTGATGTAGTTAAGTCTCCGCAAGGAACTCATTACTTCTTTCTTGCTCTTTGGCGGTGGCAATTCTCGAATAGCTTTGACCTTTGATGGATCCAATTCTATCCCTCGGTGACTCACAATGAACCCAAGCAGTTTTCCAGATAGAACCCCGAATGCACATTTTGCAGGGTTCAATTTCATGTTGTACCTTCTCAGTCTATTAAGGAATTTCTTTAAATCTTCCATTTGATCAATGGCTTTCTTGGACATAATGATGAAGTCATATACATACACTTCGATCTCCTTGAGTATTATGTCATAGAAAATGGTAGTCATGGCCCTCATGTAGGTGGCCTCAACATTCTTTAACCCAAACGACATCATCTAGTAACAATACATCCCCCATGGTGTAATGAAGGCCGTTTTCTCAGCATCTTCTTCATTCATCCATATCTGATGATACCCAGCAAAACCATTGACGAATGACTGTAGGTTATGATTTGTGCAGTTGTTAATCAAGATGTGTATATTTGGCAAGGGGAAGTCGTCTTTGGGACTGGCCTGGTTGAGGTCCCAGTAGTCGACACAGACTCTAACCTTCCCATCCTTCTTCGATACTGGCACGATATTGGCTAACAACGTTAGATACTCTACTACCCTGAGAACCTTAGCTTTGACATGCTTAGTGACTTCTTTCGTGATTTTCATACTCATATCTGGCTTGAACTTTCTGAGTTTCTGGTTCACTGGCGGATTGGCCAGATCACTCGGCAATTTGTGAGCCACAATGGATGTGGTTAAACCAGTCATGTCGTCATATGACCAGGCAAATATGTCTTCATACTCTCTTAGGAACTCTGTATATTCTTTCTTTTCTGACGATGACAAATGGACGCTGATTCGTGTTACTTTGATGTTTTCTGCATCTCCTAGGTTGACAATCTCAGTCTCGTCTAAGTTGGACTTATGCCTACTTTTGAAATTCTCAACTTCCTTAAAAATCTCTTCTGGTGTATCATCTTTCTCTGATTCTATGTCCGTTTGTTACGTTGTCTCATTGCATGTCATAGTCATTGGTTCAATAAGATAAGTTATGGCAATGCTGTTTGAGTAAAGTAATGAAAAATAATAAGCATAAGATTTATAAGAAACTGAAATACTTTAATAAATTCCATAAATGTTTTGAACATCGGAGCCCTTTCTTGCAAAAAATAAAAATGCAAAAGGAAAATAAACTAGTAAAACAAAATAGTGCATGGTTCTTTGTTCAGCCTTACTACCCGGAGGTGTGCCGGGCTCTGGTTGTTCTGACGGTTCAGTTATCGAGGCGTGCTTCATTGTTTACAGCCTGTATGGAAGGTCCTTCCTTCCCTTCCTCTTTAAAAATAACACAGCAATCCATGTCATCATCTCCTAGGAACAAGTTCTTCATTGCTGCTAGTGCTTCCTCTTCTTCTGAACCATAGATGATCTCAGCCGGTTGGAAAGTCTGCTCCAGATGGGGTATCAGCTGCTCCAATGGATAGTAAGGACCACGCTAGGGTGGCGACCATTCCTTGAATTCTTTCCAGGTATACTCATACCCCAATCCGAAGGTGTTGTCATGCTTCTTGAGATTGATGGGCTTAACGATTTCTTGGATATTCTTGCTGAGTCCCTTGCCAGTTCATACGTGCTCCAATTCAGTATGCTTTCAATTATGTTGCCCCACCATTTATCTTTATCGACGATGTTGACTAACTTGATGTGGTGGTAAGTTTCCCCACCTATCCTTCTTCTTCCTCCAATTGCTGGGATGGTTTGATGGCTGTATATGGGATTACTACCGTCACCATGAACGATCACCTCCTGGTGATTCCACTCAAATTTCACTGCCTGATGTAGTGTTTATGCCACGGCCCCGGCAGCATGAATCCATGGTCGTCCCAACAATAGATTGTAAGACGCCGGCACATCTATTACTTGAAAATCAACATCAAAACAAGTATTCCCCATTTGCAAACGTAAGCTAATTTCCCCAATAGTGGACCTTTGAGAACTGTCGAAAGCCTTAACGTTGATGGCCCCATCCTTGATTTTATGTAGCCCTTTTCCTAATGTCCTGAGTGTTACCAGTGGAAATATTAAGACTGGACCCTTTATCGACTAGGATCCTGGTAATAAAATAATCTTCGCACTGCACAGTGATGTGCAATGCCTTGTTGTGACTCAATCCTTCTAGTGGTAACTCATCCTCGTGGAAAGTGATTTTGTGACTTTCTAACACTTGACCGGCCATGTTTGCGATTTCTCCTCCAGTGATGTTGCTTGGTACATATGCCTCACACAGCACCTTTAATAAGGCATTTTTGTGTGCATCGAAACACTGTAGCAAAGCAGGATGAAGATCTAGGCCGATGTTTTATTTAGCTAGTCAATGACTGAGTATTACTTCGCTTGTATCTATCTCCTGAGATCATTGGGCCCAGTTTCTGTGATGGCTTGTCGACTAGAGGTCTGCTTACTTGACTCGGCCAAGTGTTCTGGGGCATAAACCCTTCCGGTTCTTGCCATACCCTATGCCGCAACTGTTTCCCCAAACTTGGCTTTCCCCTTCCTTCTCGGCTGTTTAGTCCCACGGTGTGGATTTTGTGTGGAATGGTGTTACAGCTGTCATTGCTACTGGGATGGGCACCCTCGCTTTGGAAGGTAATACAACAACTTCAAATGGCTCAGGCGCCTTTGTGGTCCCAAATTCGACCTCAATTGGTGTTGGCGTCTTTGTAGAGGCTGGCGTTTCAAACTCAAGTGTTATGGACATGTTCACCTCGACATCTTCATAAGGCTGAATCTTCACTACAATCAGATTAAGGGTGACTGTTGGTTTCTTTGGATCGTCACCTTCCATGATCAAACCGATTGATCCTTTACGATCCCAATCGTCCTCTATTTCAATAATATGAACACCTCTACCCTTATGGTCTAGCAGAGGGTTGTTGCGGACATTCAGAGCAGGCTCCTTTAACACAATGATCCTGTTGTCAATCAAAGCCGGGATTTTGTCCTTTAGAGAGCGACATTCATCTAGGGTATGCCCCTTCATGCTAGAATGATATGCACATGTTTTATTTGGGTTGACCTACTGGGAAGAGTTTTCAGGGGTTATAGCAGAGATCTGGGTGACATAACCACCAACTTTGAGTCTTTCATATAGTTTGTCGATTGGTTCAGCAATGGTGGTATACTGTTTAGGAGGTCTGCGATCAAAATTTGGTCGAGGTCATGGAAGGTTTTGGGGAGCAGGAGGTGATTGATAGTGGGATGGCTGAGTGTTGTAAGCTTGGTAGACATGTGCGGGTTGGGAATATATGGGTGAACCATGTTAGTATGTAGGAGGTGGAGGCTATTGATAGGTAGGTGGTGGAGCTTGGTGGGAAGGTGCGGGTGTTTGGAAATTTGGAGTGTGTTGATATGTAAGTGGAGATATCGAATAGCTTTGGTATTTGACATGTGATTTGGTTCTTTGTGCAACCATTACGGCACTTACGTCCCTCTTCTTGGATATACCACTGGATTGTAGAGCCTTGTTGGTGGCTTGCAAAGCTTTAAAGTTAGTAACCATACCACTCTTGATACCTTCATTAATCCTTTATCCTAGCTTGATGATGTCAGAAAATTTATGGTTCTCGATCAGCATCAGTCTTTCATAGTATTGCGGATCCTGAGCCCGGACAAAAAATTTGTTCATTTGTTCTTCCCCTAAAGCGGGTCGAACCTTAGCAGTCTCTGATCT
This sequence comes from Nicotiana glauca, assembly GCA_026770625.1. Taxonomy (NCBI): domain Eukaryota; kingdom Viridiplantae; phylum Streptophyta; class Magnoliopsida; order Solanales; family Solanaceae; genus Nicotiana; species Nicotiana glauca. The sequence continues at coordinate 23,149 of MU748669.1, forward strand.
CCAATGAGTGGCATACTCACGAAATGCTTTTGTGGGTTTCTTCTTTAAATTCTGAATGTAAAACACGTCGGGTGCATTTTCCATGTTGAACCTAAACCTATCCATGAAGTTGGATGCTATATTAACCCAGTTTGACCACTTCTTTGGGTCTTGGCTAATATACCAAGACAGAGCATCTCCTTTCAGGCTCCTCATGAAAAGCTTCATGCAGATCTTCTCATCTTTTCTTACTCTGACCAGCTTATCACAGTATGTCCTCAAGGGAACCTGGGATCCCCTGTACCATCGAACATTTCGAACTTAGGAGGTTTGTACCCCTCAGGCAGTTCGACATCGGGCTGTATGCATAGATCTTCATAGATTAGCCCCGCAATTCCTTTACTACTTTCAACGCCTTGGATCCTGGTGGTCAGCTTCTTGAGTTCTTCTGCCAAATTTATAATGAGCAAATGCTTATCGTCAGACTCGGGTGTGTTTGAGATGGGTTGAGTAGGGTGCGATACAGTTTCTACATAGATGGGGGTGTTGTGTTGGTTGTGGCAGTGGTCATTTGTGGTGTTCAATGGTTTCGGGATGAGCATCGTAGTGTTGTTGGGAGTGTGGAAAGTATTGCAATGGTGGTGATGAGCAGGTTGCTTTGTGACGTTTTGTGGAGGTACGAGATTCTGAGTAACTTCTGGAGCGGCAAGGGAAAATGAATACTTGCCAAATTCTGGACTTGATCAAGCTCTTCTTGTAATTTCAGTAACTTTTGTTCTATTTGAGAAGCATTCTCCTTGGGGACCGTGGCACTACGAGTGATCTATACCTGTTCAACTGAGTTGTTTGAATCTTCCATTATTCTTTTGCCTTTGTGTTTGATGGGACACGGAGAAGGAGTAGGTAGAGGGCCCCTAGATCTAGTAAAATATGCTGATGTTGCCAGAGTTCACGAACGAACCTTTGGGGAGGGGAATAAACAAAAGTAAAAACAAAAAGGTAACAAGTTAGTAAAGATTATAAGAAAAGATGTTGCAATATTTAAACACGTAGTGCAAGAAATATAAAGCGTGTCCTAATTTTTGGGACCTCGTTGTGCCCGAGGTAGGACTAGCGACAAGTAAATTTAGAGAACTTAGAATGCTAAATGCCTCATTTTAATGATAAGAAAATAAGACGAATACTAAAATGACACTAAATAATACGGAATAAAATGTCACTAATGGCCATAAGACTTATTACAAGGAAAAGAAAACTCCTATCTATTTGGTCCCAGAAGGACCTTCCCCAGATTCGGCAGTGTTGGCTCCCTTGTATGGCTCTCCTAGCTCGCGCAGTCCTAGCAGCAAGTAGGCCCTAGTTAGATGTACGCCTTTATTTCCTTCAGAAACTCAGCAATCTTCAACCCTCTTTAGAAACTTCTTTTCCGGTTCTACCATGCCTCGCTTGGTTCAGTCATTTGTTGGCGCTGTCAGCCATATCCTTCCATCCTCTAATTAGTTTTTGATTGGTTTCTTGTATTTCACGGTGCTCATTTTCACATTCCCGCGTCCTCTTGCACAGTTGGTTGTATTTTACCTATGTTTCAGCCTTTTCATCAATGATCCTGTGACCTCGAACAAACCCGAGCTGACCCAAATTGTTATGATTGTCTTCCAGCTAGCCTAAATAGTGTGGGGTACAACCAGCATGGTAGCGATCTGGTTTGATGGTGTCTTTTTCAAAGAAAATCTTGCAATGCCACATGTGTTGAGCCTGACACCTGTATGGACTATCGTCATCCTGAAAGTCGGCTCGGAAGTGACTTATCTTGTCGACCCTTAGTATAACCTGCTTCCTACCTACCTGTCCCATAACCCGGATAGGGTCATATGGGTAGGTCCCTCTCAACCGATCAATATCAGAAATGGCGTATCGCTAGATTGGATGATGAATTCTTCAGTAGGGACCACTCGAACATCCATTGCACTCGGTCCTCAGTAAGATTGTCAAAGAGTTCGACCCATTTTCTAGCATTCTCCGGTTGAGTGAACATGTTGGGCATGTAGTTCATTCGCTTTGGGTGATGAAAGGCGATATGATCATCCCAGTTTCTGTGATGGATTTCCTGTCGGTAGTCACCCTTTTGGAGGTGTTCCATGAGCCATAATTGGAGTATCATATTACAACCCTCAAAATGCTTGGCTCCCTGTTGACACCTTTCTAGGGCTCGGTATATTTCTGCAACTATTATTAGCACAAGACTGAATGGCTTCCTGTTAATTCCTTCCATTAAGGTTTTGGTGACCATGGATAGCCTGGTATGGATTCTTGTTTTCTTCATTGGAAACACTATCATCCCCAAGAAATAGAACATGAAGACAAAGACCCTTCGGTGGATGCGCCCCAATGAGGTGAGGGCGAACTCGTCAGGATAAGTAAGGTGAGATTTTCTATGATTGTACCTTTTATACAAGTAGTTAAAGGGAATGTATGACTCCCTTAAATATGTCAAGTCGAGATTCTTCTTTAGACCCATCATTATGAGAAAACCCCTACCTTTGCGATTTTTCGGCATTAGCAAACCCAGAATTTCCCATGATATCCCAGCTAGTCCTCCTATTTCCTCAAGCAAAGGTGTCATCTCAATGTCTCCAAACCAAAATATCGACCTATCACAATCCCAAAACAGAGTTGCAGCTTCTATGATTTTGTAGTTAGGTTGAATTTCTAGGAGAGAAGGAAGGTTTCCTAGATGCTTCTTGACAAGAGCTTGATTACTGGAATGAAGATGTACCCACCAACTCAGCAATTTAGGGTGGATGTCGGTGACCATGCCGAATCTAGGGACTTCGTGCCTCATTTTCTGCAAGACAAAAAGGTTAGGCCCTTACCCCCACTAGACTCGACTATTTAAATATCAATAATTAGCATAGCAAGCATTTAGTTCTCCAAATAAATACACAGAACGTGATAAGGTCTGTTTGGGTTTCAGGGAAACCTAGTGGACTTGGACAAGGCTATCTTAACGAGTTATTATGTGGACAACATAACTGACTCGGCTAGATTTGACCATGATACATGCATAATTTAAAGAGAAATGGTTTCTATGGGGTATTAGACTGGAACCCTTGAGCGGACAACTCCAGAGGGTAAGGCACAGAACCGTCGACTACACCGTTGATCGACTAGTTTTACCGCAAATACGCCTTTGTCAAATTTAGGGGTAATAATATCGGAAGGGCGCAACCACTCATTATAAGCATTGCTATGGTATTTTGTTTGGCACGAGTGGAATGTGATGTTGACAAATATAGTTACAAGTTGTCACATGTTTTAATGTTCATAAAGTAATAATTACAACAGTTTCTCACAATTTACAACAACATTGAAGGAAAGTGATAAAGGAAGGCACTAAGAGAAATAAAAAAAGAAACAAAGAGCCAAGTTAGTTTCGCAGTAGAAGAAAGAATAAATACTTAAAAACAAGTAAAGACATGCAAAGAAGCATAAAGTCACAAATAGCATGAAATGGTAAAATCCTTAAATAAATCCCTGTGAGCACGTAATTTTTGCCCTAAGCAAATAATTCCCAAAATTCAAATAAAATAATTTCTTTATTATTTTACAATTTTTGTGATTTTTGTGTTATTTTCTGGTAATTGTTGCATTTTAATTCATATGAAAAATACAAAAATAAATTTTTGCATTTAGGATTTAATTTTATATTTTAGTATTAATTAGGGGGTTAATTTGTTTTAGAACAAAATATGAAGAAAATAACAAAAATAGTTCATTTTAATTGTTTTAATTGTGAATTCGTCACGAAATAGTTTTTAAATAATTTTAGGAGTTAATTAGTTTAGCTTTGAAATATATTAGGAATTTATTTTAATTTTTGCATCTTTATAAAATCAGAAAAAATAATACAAAAATACGAAATGGAAAAACAAATAAAAAGGGGAAATAAAAGAAGTAAAAGGAAAGCTTTTAATTAAAATGGGTTGGCTTTACAAAAAATCGAATTTGGGCTGATTATTCTCAAATTCCAAGCCCAAAAGAAGTGAACCCCATGCCCAAACCGGCCATACCGACGCCCAGGCCCAATCCAACCCCGCCCGGTCCAGCTTGTTACTCACTAAAACGACCCCGTTTTAGGCAAGGGCTAATATTGGCCATCAATTTTCCTTGATCCAACGACCCACGATGGTTCTTAGTATTTTAATATAACTGTCTGAATCCGTGTATAACCCTAACGACCAAGTCTGTATTCCTCGTATCTCATCTCTGTAACTCCACCGGCGGTGGACACCACCAACACCAATGGCCACCAAAATAACACCCCAGCTTCCCCTGCTCATCCTCTTTCAAGATATGCCATCCGTTTCTTTCAAATCTCACCGGAGCTCGTCGAATCTTCGTTAGAAAGTTTTCCGGCCAAAACGTTACCTACCCCAAATCGTACCAAAATAGCACCACGGGATCGCCTCATCATCCTCTACCCAACCCCCCTAATCTCATCCCTCAAACATGGCCAGAAAGCTTCGAATTTCAATTTTAAGATTTTCTGGCCAATCCCTAAATGCTCCGAATCGCTCCATATTGGTAATGCATGTCCCTCTCCTCCTCCTCTTGATGTTTCTATCATTGATGTGGCTCAAATATCGGCTGAAGTCATTCAAGTTCTAAATTAAAATGGTGGTCCAGTTTCTTTAGTGAGTTTTAGTTCTTCCCTCTTTCTTCGTTTTACTTCCTTTTCCCCACAGTGATTAAATTCCTGATTAACTTTCATCTTGTTTGTTTTCTATTTATTTTCGTCTAATTCAGTGTTGATTGCTTGATTACTTAGATTTTAGTTTAGTCTATCTTAGTTTAGTCTATCTTAGTTTGGTTATTAGTAGGATTGTTATTAGATTGTGATTTGATATGTTTTAATTTTGTTCCCTGAATGCCTTCGTTAAAAATAGATTCTTAGGTTAATATTGGATTATCAAGTTCTATTTGGTTTTCATTTGATTTGGTTAAGGGGTGGGGTTAGCTTAATTAGATAGTTAATAAATTTAGGGAGTGTTTCAGGTTTAAAATGGTTAGTTCAAATTAAAGAATCTTTCAGAAGTGAATTAGAATTTCCTAGAACATACTAGACTCTTCTAGAAGGTGATCTTAGTGCACATTTCAATAGATATGAGGGTGTTAACTTGGGTAAAAAGTTTAAAACTAGAGGACTAAACTGAAAATTAAATAAGGGCCTTAAAAGAAATGCTAAAATCTGATACTCACTCTTAGTGCCTATAAAAGGCAGCCTAATGCTTTGTGTGAGGGGTTGTTTTAGAGCCATAACAGAATTCCCTCCAATAGCTCCCTCCGATTTTCAGATCTGAGCTTGAATTTCCAGGATTCAAAATCTAGAAATAAAAAAAAACAGAGAAAAATCAAAACAAAGAAAAAGTTTTACTGTTACATTGCTTACTTTTTATTATTCTCACACTCTGTCTGAGTTTCTAACTTCACGAACAACTGGTATTACTTGCTGATTTGTTCGAGGATCTAGAGTTCAATTATATCAATTTGTGTGTTGAGCTGTGCTTTGCTGTGGTCTGCGTGTGGATCTTTGTTTTCTCCTTGGTTTTCGACTGTTTTCCTGGATTTTCAAGTCTATAATCTGGGCTGTTAGTTGATTCCTACTTACTACTGTAGTTGACTCTTATTCACCTCTCCTTTCCAATTCCAGGTACACGATCGAAATCACTTCGATGTAATCGCAATTTGGAATGAAATGCAACAACCTTGGCTGATTTGTGTTCATACATAGCTCTGGTTGATCAATGGATAAGTAGTTATGCATATTGGGTTAGTTGGATTGAAATAATGTCAAGGACTGTTAATTAGTATACTCCTGGACTGTGTTGGATTTGCTCAGTTAGCAATTACTTAACTGAAGTTTCATTATAATTAGTGTTTACTTAGTTTAACATTTTTTTCAAAGTCGAATCTGAAATAGCATGTAATAATCGTTCACTAATGACCTCCAGTGTTTCCATGTAGCATTAGTTGAAACTAGTAAATCGTTATTAGCTTACTTTAATTGTTGCATAATCAGAAGTAGATGAAATATGAAGTAGTTTGTTCATGTTAGTCACAGTGAAATAATCCAATTACCTAGCTTACTCATCGAGGATTAAGATCATAGACTCTTGTTGATTAATGCCTTTCATGTTTCTATTTTGCTTTTCCATTTTGGTAGCATTAGATCAGTAGTAAGTGAATAATGTAAGTTAGCTTTAAATTGTTGATTCAAACAACTACTGCCGCACTTATTTGGACTTCGTATTGTTTGGGATTCAATTGGCTGAAGAGAAAAGAACCGATGGCCTTTAGCCTTAAGCCTTCAATCATTTTTTTATTGTTGTTTCCCATCCCCATCGAGGGCTTTCGATAGTGGGTTGAGGCAGCATTGCCTACCTGGGCCTGCCCTTATATATAATGGGCCCACTAGCCAGATGAAGACCCTGGGCCATGGTCACGTCAATTCACCTTGGGCCAAGGGCGAATCGATAGCCCACAATTGGGCGAGTTTGAAGCCAAACTGTGATTGTGACCCAAGTGAAAGGCTCAAAATTTAAATATAGTGAACCTTGCATAACAACTAATTAATTAAGTGTTCATTTGTTTATTATTAGAGACAAAAATTAAATAGAAAATCGTAGTTGCTTTTAGGCTTGCTTTTTTTTTTTAAAAATAAAATGAGACGAGCCTCGCCATATCAAAAATATAAATTTTGGGGCCCTCAATAAATATTGTGTTAATTTTAGACTCCGGGATGGGGCGTTTAGTGAATTCCACGGCCCTCCCCAAAGGTAATAACGCGTTAGACACTTTAGGGGCGCATTTTAATAAAATTACCTTCCTAAAATTCGGGTGCACATTTATGTGACCCAAATCCAAATCTCAACGGAGTCAAAATGTGTTGACAACCACGGGTGCACTGGTGTGACGCGGTTCGAAGCGCATTTTCACGATGTTGCAATTCTTATTAAAATAAAAAAATAATAATAATAGTGGTTTACCAATAAAGGCACATAAGTTAGAACATGTTTTGAAATCAGATAAAATTAGATACAACAGTTGAGCGACCGTGCTAGAACCACGGAACCCGAGAATGCCTAACCCCTTCTCTCGGGTTAACAGAATTCCTTACCCGGACTTCTGGTTCACGGACTGTTAAGTAGAGTCAATAATTTCCTCGATTTGGGATTCAACCGGTGACGTGGGACACCATTAATCTCTCAAGTGGCGACTCTGAATCTTAATAAATAACGAATCCCGTTCGATTGTCCTTTAAATGGAAAAACTTCTTTACGCCCTTGCGGGTGTAGTGAAAAAAGAGGTGTGACAGCTCTGGCGACTCTGCTGGAGAACAAACCCAGAACTCCGGTTCAGGGGTTAAGAATTCGTGCTTAGAATAATTGTTATGTTTGGCTTTATCTGATTTTTCTACTTGTTTTCCTGCTAAATGTGCTAAATGCTTTACCGCTTTGATATTTTCTAAACTATATAAACTGTGCCGAAACCCTTGTCTTCTCACCTCCGGGGATGTGCTTACTAGTTGAGACTCCCTATTCGATTAGTGTCATACCTTGAAATAGGAAAGAGGCCGGACAAGTTACTAAGCCGGATGGCCTTTTGTTTCCCGGTACGTAGCCCCCTCCTCAACTCGAGTTGTTCGCTCGGGTACACAGTCTAGAACACATACCTAGGTTTTGAACCTAGAATAACTTGACTCCATGCCGGATCCTTAATAGGAGCGCTTATTTGCATCACGTGCATATGACTTACGGGGCTCAACATAGGGGTTGGGTCTGTCTAGGACAAGTAACCGGATATGAAAAGACCACCATGATGCATTTTACGTGTTGCATTTATTTGTCTCGGACTCGTGCGCTGACCGACTTGAATATTTGGGAAAAAGGAAAAGAAATAATAGTGTAGAGAGTTAATTACATGATTTAGCAAAAACCAATGTCCAAGTAGTGCTGAGACTCTGCCGGATTTTTGGGAAAATAAGAGAAGTGTTTGGTGTCAATGGAAAAGGAAAACAAAAATATTTTTTTATTTTCATCTTAAATAATTTGTTTTATGTGCCAATTGAAAAGCAAAAAAAAAAGAGTTTTTTTTAGACATAGTTTGCGTCATTTGCCAATGAAGAAAAAATGAAAGGATTTTATTTTCAAGTCGTTGTAAAGAAAATACAAAAATAGTTTTGTTTTCAAAACTAGCTAGTTTATTTGCCCGAACTACGCTGGTTTGATTCTCATCGGATGTGAGATACGTAGGCAACCGTCGACGGGTCCAACCATCCCTTTTCAAAAATAGCCAAAAATGCCAAATTTTTTATTTTTATCATAAATAAATCGGGTGATGCCGTTTTTTTCAAAATAGTCGAATGTCCCCAAAAGGGCGCCGGAAGGCTGTTTGTGCAAGAACGGCCACTTTGAGTCATTTCACAATGGTTAACGGGCACAGCCTGAATATCTTCTCCTCAAAGTGCTGAAAGGCCGTATCTGCAAAATCGGTTTTTACTTTTGGAAATTAGAATTGTGAATGAAAAATAGTGTCCTTTTTATTTTAGGTCACAATAAGTGATTAAATCACCTCAATAAATGTGCAGGATGAACACCACCCAAAATGAACCCTTCTCTATCATGCATAAAATCCCTTTGGAGTTACGTCTGTGGTGGAACGAGTTAGGAGGCGACGGGCAAGATAAAGTCAAGAAATATTTGAAAGGGCTTACCAGTTTGCTAGAGATTGTGCCTCGGGGAGATATTATCAGAGCACTGGTTACATGTTGGGACCCGACACATAATGTGTTCCATTTTTCAGACTTCGAGCTTACCCCGACATTTTCCAAAATCAGAGCGAATACATCACAATATGCCAAGGGAAGAATACCAAATCGAAAATAATTGAAATATACCAAAAATCCTGATACTAGCAAAACCCGAGCCCCGGGCTCGCTTCTCGAAAAATTATAAAACTTAGATTACTGGATTCCTCATCTCGCCACGAGTACATATCTTCGAAGAACTCCCAAATCCGAGCTCAAATGACCTATCAAATCCCAATTGAAATATTAAAACTCAAGCCCTAGCTTTACCCCTTTTTAATGAATTTCGACAAATTTCCATGATAATTCTACCATAAACTTAAATGATTAGGCCAAGGAAATTTCCTCCATTTGAGTCTCAGGCACAACCCTCGAAAATTCTCGCCCAAAGCTCTCCAAGATGCTCAACAATGGAGGAAAATAACACCCAAGTCACGGATGAAATGCTATTTTAAAACCCTTCTGCCCAGGCCGATTTTCGCTTCTGCGGCCAAAAATCCACTTATGTGGTTCTCACTTAAAATCCCAAACTCTGCTTTTGCGACGCAGACTACACTTCTGCGGTTCACCTCGACCGCTTCTGCAGTTCGATTTCCACTCCTGCGGACCCGCTAATGTGGACCAAGTTCCGCTTCTACGGACCTTCTCAGCCCATACCATAATCGCTTCTGCACTCCTCAGCCGCATCTGTGGAAACGCTTATGCGGTCCCCTTTCTGCAGATGCGGAAATGACAGAACCAGCAAATACAAATCTGAAGCCAAACTCAAAAACTTCTCGTTTTAACTCCCGATCTCACCCCGAGGCCCCCGGGACCTCAACCAAAAGCATAGACATGATCTAATACCCTATCCAAACTTGTTCGAATCATCAAAACGCCATCGTTAACATCAAAATCCTCAATTTTCATCAAATCGAATCCTAAGTTTCTTAAAAACTTCCGAATTGCACATTCGATCAAAAACCCGACCTAAACACCTCCGAATGACCTGAAACTTTGCACGCATATCCAAAATCACCTAACGGAGCTACTGCAACTCTCAAAATTCCATTCTAACCCTCAGATCAAAATATCACCTATCAACCGGAATCCGCCAAAATTCAAACTTCGCTAATTCAAGCATAATTCTACACCGGACCTCCAAATTCAATTCCGATCACACTCCTAAGTCACAAATCATCCCCCGAAGCTAACAAATCACCAGAGTTCACATCCGAGCCTTCTAACTATATAGTCAACTTCCGGTTGACGTTTCCAAAACAAGTTTCCTCTTAAGAGACTAAGTGCCTAATTTCCAAGTAAAATCAATTCAATTCTATCTGATCAACTCAAATACTGATATTGAAACATAGAACAACATAATATGGGCAAAACAGGGCGGTAACTCACGTGAAGACGGGTCGGGTCGTCACATCCTCCCCAACTTAAACAAATGCTCGTCCTCGAGCGTACCCAGAGTTGTCCTAGAAGCCAACCTAGGACTGAACAACCTTAGCAGGCATATACTCGGGGTGATCCCATGTCACCCTATCTCTTATAGGTCCGAAAACACAACATGGCTGAAATTACCCAATCAAGTCTGGCCCATAATTCACAGATCTACCTTTTCACTTCTGAAACCATCAATATGATCAAACCTCGTACCTATACTTTGAATAGTCCCGAACCAGCTATAATAACCCATACTTGCAACCTCAATGAAATCACACGATATACCACATAATCTAGCACCTGAAATGATAACTTGTGTTCACAACAATTGTCCACAACAACCATATACCGATAGAAACCTCTTATTAGCTAAAGCCCCATTCCAACACTTCATATCCGATCAATGATAATGAAACACACAGCAAACTGTAGCCATTTCTCAGATCGACCACTCATGAAACCACTTCCTTTTTTTCTTACTAATACCACGGCGAATTTCCGAAATCATACTCAAAATCAGAACCTCACGTCAATATTTAGAATAAACTCGAACCTCGATATTATTCTTCCAATAAGCTGTAATCAAATCTGTTCGTGTTCATTAATGACTCCAACGATCACCTCGAATCCAACGCAACACTCTGGTGATATGCCACCTCATCACATGCCTAAGCCATAACTTGCATAATCTACGCACTAATGATGGGCGGTCTAAAAATACTCAAATCATGATAAATGACTCAAACAAAAGAGCTGTAACTCAAACTCCTCGGTACCATCAAAACACAAGGCTGGGACCCCGTCCCGCATCACAGAAATAGAATACCTGAATCTACCCCGAAGGGTCTAATCTCCACGTAGCCTCGTTACAATGCGCGGTCTTATCCAAACACTATTACACATGAAGCAGCTCAAGTCGCAATGCTCAAAATGGACAGCCACGCACAGATTGGTGTCTGAAACCAAGCAATCCATCACACCCACGGTGAGGCAAGTAATATACACCAGTCAATCCTAAAAGGACACAACCGATGCGCCATTCGCTGAGCAACACCTAATATGGACTTTCTTTGGAAACCAGGAAGCAAGACATACCAAGTAACATATGGAAAACTGATCTCAACATCACACTGTTGCGGCGTGTAACCCAATCCTGATAACATACCCGTGGCGGCGTGCCACCCAATCCACACAAATATCTCACATAGGGAGATGCACATTGAGCCAAATTTGCTCATAATAACAAAATACCGAGTATTGGTCGTTAGCATACTGAGGCATAATGATATCTACATATAGCGCTGTAAGCCACAAAACTCAGACACAATCCGAAAATCATAACACCTCACAGCACAGAAAAGCATCTCTTAGATCTCCCCAAATCACTAGTAGGCTCAATAAAGATAGATTCAACCTGTCCCTCATCAGTACATATCGGGGCCAACCAATCCATCTCAATCTAAATATGTAGCCACATCGGCCTGCCAATGAGCTCAATACCAAGAAGCCTGAAGCTACTCCTTCCACTGTTATAACTCCTGCCAGAGCCTTACGATACGGTGCCCAGCACCAAATAAATACCGAAATCCACAGTCTCGCCCGGCGGCATGCCCGGCCACAAGGAATGAATCCAAAAAGTCTCTCAATATCGGAAGTGAATCCATGGTAGTAACCTCTATAGTGACATCCGTCACAAAGATCCTGTTAATAAAAGCAATCATTGCCAGTCGTCCGCTGGTCTTTGGAACGCAACCATTCTGCTAGCACATAATCCGATGCACCTCGAGTACCCAATCGATCTTCGAAGATATTCTAAAATTCTCCTATGCCATCAAACACACTCAGATATCAGCAGTCGATCTAGCAAGAAAGTGTCGCAATGCTACCGAAGTACCATCAACTTAGTCACATTGCCTTTTTTCTGAAACATATACCTTCATCAAATCACTTCCGATTAGTAGTACCATTTCCTTGATTACCTGAGGCTACCCGTTGCCTGAGAATTTATGAACTTCTTTTCATAACTGAATTGTAATTCATCTAGCCCAGAACTTCCACTGATCCCATTTTGAGGAAAAATCATTACATATTCCATGCTTCATATACCTATAGAAAATATACTCATCTTCAAACCATGGTAAAACCCAACAAGAGCATCTCTGCCAACTCCATTAGCACAAGCTAAACTGCCAGGACTGAATCCTTCTGCCTAAACCAAGCTGAGCAAGCCGTCAAAACCCAAGCGCATTGCTGCAAAATGCCTACAAAAGCTCATTACCTCGCACACATACAAGCGTTAATCATGTTCTTACAATACCGATTCGATCTGCTATCAAGCTATTCCATCTATCTAACTTCTCTTTTTATTCATTATCAACTTGATATTTCTCCCTCGCTGTAGCATCACAATGCCTCAATCCAGGCTTACCACACGAGATTCGAACGTAAGACCACATTGTCTCAGAACCATAGGCCACTGATTACTCTCTCAATGCTTCCCAATAATACCACGCTCCAGAATACTTTACTTGAAGAACTTCCTGCGAATCGGAATTCGTTACCATTACTTCCCAGATGCTGATACATAGAATCCCATAATTAATATAAAATACCACAAGTCTTGATCCTTTCCTAATGAAAACACAGTCCCTAGCCACATAACCAACCTTAAGACACCTGATCATTACGTGCCAAATCTTGGACACCATAAAACCATTCTCGAGAGTCATTCACTCTTACACAACTGCAATTTACCTCACTTATCGAACAGAACCACTCGTGCCTTATTAGCACTCTGACACCGTAGGACATAATCTCATTCCAATACGAACGAACATCTTCCTTCTCTATATACTAAGAATTTTTTATCAACAGCATCCCAAGACATCCTATTATTTCCTCACATCTACGAAGCACTATATAACCTTTATCAAAATTTTGCTTCACTCATGCCATCCTCGGCTCATTTTCTGCAACCAGGACTGATCCGCCAGCATACCTCAAACAGAAACAACATAGCACACATCCGTGCGATCAACTAATCAACAGCAACCTCCCCAACTTGGCTCGAAGCCATCTATCAGGACATATTTACGAACCAGTAATACTTTTACTCCAATGATGCCACAATATTATAGTGAGATTAAACTCAAATCATCTATTAGTTTATGAAAACACAGATCCTCGGATATCGAAATCCTCTACAAACCTTGCATTCATCCCCACATCAGCTGAGTCCACTCTCTGAAGTGACCTAAATTTTCAAATTACAACACGTACTTTTCAATTACACATGAGATCTTCTAACAATATACATGAAAATGGTACCCCTTAAGAACACTCCAGAGGAGATACCCCACCTGTTTCGCCTCAATTTAGTATTTCAGCACACCTTCCACCATCATACATATAATACAGCCATTAAGTCTTCCCGAGTCTGAACTCATATCGCCACACATAATGTACTTCACTTCCCAACTAGGAGATACGAAAATATTCGTCACGCGCCCATAACTCGAGCCACACATCGAATCACAATAGGAATCGAACACTTAACAGTTCACCTATTATCCAGCAGACGTCTTCATCAATACCGAGTCACATTGGTACATCTCGCGGCACTAACATACTCTTCACCTGGATATCCAACCGCCATTCCGGCTAATAAGGTCAACACTAAACATATAAGTTCAAAACACTTGCTTACATGATCAGCACCTCCATGCTCAAGCCATAGGCAAGATCCGGCCTCAAGTCCTCCAGATTGGCCCAACATCAAGCTGACAGGATCACATCTCGCCCATCGATCGGGTAATCACAAGCCATCAAGGCACTTACAATGCTGAGCGTTTACGTACGCGTACAGACGTGTGAAAGGAATTTCAAGAGTTTATATCTTAAGCTGAATCAAGTACGCACGATAAGAATTCCAAGAAAGTGAAGTTTTCCTAAAGGTTCTGCAGCCTCTCGAGGATAAATACAGATGTCTCCGTACCGATCCGTGAGACTCTACTAAAGCTGCTCATGACTCGTGAGACCGACTAACCTAGGCTTTGATACCAACTTGTCACGACCCAAAATCCCAACCCGGTCGTGATGGCGCCTCTCATGAAGACAACGCTAGCCAACAGATTAACAATACCTCTTTTAACAGTTACTTAACACGAATGAGTCAAACCATAGTGTACATTGTCATAAATGCGGAAGGAAATGATAAAACAAGGAACCAGCCCAACTCAGCCCGAAATTGGGATGTCACAACTCACGAGCATCTAAAGAATATAAACACTATTATAAGACCAGTAATATACATAATGGAATTTAGAATCAAAGGAAGAAATACGGTGCCACGAACACTGACAGTCACATTGCTCAGCCATGATGGCAAAATCTCCAATCAGCTCAAAACCCGCTACCGGGTGAACAATTACCTGCATCTGCACACGAGGTGCAGGGAGTAAAGTGAGTACTCCAACTCAGTGAGTAATAAAAATAAAGAATGACTGAAAGCAAAAAATCTCATAAAGGCACAAATAACGCTATCTCAAGCAGTAAAATCAGTTACGCAATAAAACTGTGAAGTAACAGATGATTCTCTTTTAAAAAAATAGTGAAGACACTTAATTTCAACAAGTAAGGAATAATCAGAAACTTGTCATTCGGGCTCAATATAAAATTTTCAATACAGTATCAGCCCCACGGGCTCACTCCCAACTCACCAACACACAACATCAGCCTCTCGGGCTCACTCCTAACTCACAAAACACAACATCGGCCTCTCGGGCCCACTCCCAACTCACCTGGGTACTCTACGCTCACTGGGGGTGTGTATAGACTCCGGAGGGGCTCCTGCAGCCCAAGCGCTATATCATAAGGCCTTAAAGCTTTCACACATCACACTCGAGGCCTGAAAGCCTCCTCACATCACTCAACATATCCTCACATATGGCCCTCGGCCTCAATCAGTCCAGAAAATAATCAGAAGCCCCTTGGGCATCAGTAAAACAATGGTGCTCAGCTCAAACAACATTAAAAATATCATTTAAATCTCAAGTTGAGTATAAATGTAGCTGAGTTCATGAAACAGTGTAATTCAGTTGGACTGAGTTTAAATAATATTTCAATTAGTGAGGAAAAACAATGATGGAAATTTACAAAGGATTTCAAATAGTCGGCACGAAGCCAAAGTATGGCAATAAGCCCAAATCATAGTGAAAAACATCAAGTATTTATCAAATACGCAGTAAAATATCAACCGGGATGGACCAAGTCGCAATTCCCAATAGTAAATGACTCTGCGCTCTTCATACAGTGCTTGTTTCATTTCAACATAGCACTACGTTGTGCAACTCCGGGGTTTCAAACCCTCAGGACATCATTTAAAATCATTACTCACCTCGAACCGGCGAAATCTCTAGCCCACGATGCCTTTACCCCTAAAACCAGCCTCCACGCGCGTCGAATCTAACCAAAATCAGAGCGAATACATCACAATATGCCAAGGGAACAATATCCAATCGAAAACAATTGAAATATAGCAAAAATCTCGAAACTAGCAAAATTTGAGCCCCAAACCCGCTTCTCGAAAAATTATAAAACTTACATTACCGGATTCCTCGTCTCGTCACGAGTCCATACCTACCAAGAACTCCCAAATCCGAGCTCAAATGACCTATCAAATCCCAATTGAAATATTAAAACTCAAGCCCGAGCTTTACCCCTTTTTAATGAATTTCGACAAATTTCCATGATAATTCTACCATAAACTTGAATGATTAGGCCAAGGAACTTACCTCCATTCGAGTCTCAGGCAAAACCCTTGAAAATTCTAGCCCAAAGCTCTCCAAGATGCTCAACAATGGAGGAAAATAACCCCCAAGTCGCGGATGAAATGCAATTTTAAAACCCTTCTGCCCAGGCCGATTTTCGCTTCTGCGGTCCCACTTCTGATTATGCGGGACTGCTTCTGCGGCCAAAAATCCGCTTATGCGATTCTCACTTAAAATCCCAAACTGCGCTTTTGCGACTCGGACTCCGCTTCTGCGGTTCACCTCGACCGCTTCTGCGGTCCAATTTCCGCTCCTGCGGACCAGCTAATGCGGACCAAGTTCCGCTTCTGCGGACCTTCTCAGCCCATACCAAAATCACTTTTGCACTCCTCAGCCGCATCTGCGGAACCGCTTATGTGGTCCCTTTTCGGCATATGCAGAAATGACAGAACCAGCAAATACAAATTTGAAGCCAAACTCAAAAACTTCTCGTTTTAACTCCCGATCATACCCCGAGGCCCCCAGAACCTCAACAAAAAGCACATACATGATCTAATACCCTATCCAAACTTGCTCGAATCATCAAAACGTCATCATTAACATCAAAATCCTCAGTTGTCATCAAATCAAAGCCTATGTTTCTTAAAAACTTCTGAATTGCACATTCGATCAAAAACCCGACCTAAACACCTCTGAATGACCTAAAAGTTTGCACGCCTATCCAAAATCACCTAATGGAGCTACTGTGACTCTAAGAATTCCATTCTGATCCTCGGATCAAAATCTCACCTATCAACCGGAATCCGCCAAAATTCAAACTTCGCCAATTCAAGCCTAATTCTACACCGGACCTCCAAATTCAATTTCGATCGCACTCCTAAGTTACAAATCATCCCCCAAAGCTAACCAAATCACCCGAGTTCACATTCAAGCCTTCTAACTATATAGTCAACTTCCAGTTGACTTTTCCAAAACAAGCTTCCTCCTAAGAGACTAAGTGACTCATTTCCAACTAAAATCAATTCAATTTTATCCGATCAACTCAAATACTGATATTGAAACATAGAACAACATAATATGGGGGAAACGGGGCGGTAACTCACGTGACGACGGGCCGTGTCATCACAGTGCTTAGTGCCTTGTTTACTCAAAAAGGAACTTTCTTTTTAGTGCACTAACTCTGCCATCGCAAGTGTTAGAGAATTTTTTGAGATGAGGCCGTGTGCCCTCGGGGAGGAGAAAAGATTGCCAACCTCAGAACCAAGGATTGATATAAATGGAAGTAGTATTCGAAGGGCGAGGATGCTCGCAGCGGGGCGAGCCCTACTCGGAGGTTCAAAAGAGGTGTGTCGGCCAAACCTGCGGCCTTTGAATCCTCTATTTTTGAAAAAATGGTTCCTTTCTTGCTGTCGTCTCCCATTCCCATCGAAGGTACTTCGAGGGACAAGGGTTTCCTGCCGCCTTCCTCTTCCCCTACCGAAGGTACTTCGATTGAAATTAGAGGACGTGAATCGAGTGGAACATCGGGCGACTGATGTTAGCTTAAAGTATATATATTTATATGTATATCGCCTCATGTTTTACTTTTGTTTCGTGGATTTAAGATGTGAAATGTGTTGATTTATATTAATTGGAGATTTTTTTATGTGTAGGAATGATCCGGGAGCAATCGGGGGAGAAATGTGTGAAATTAGAGCCAGAACGATCAAAAATAGGAGAAGTGGACATTGCAGCGCCACAGGCAGCACCTAGCTCTACTTGTAGCACCAAAACTAGTAACAAAAATATCACAGCGCCATGGAGGGCACCAGATGCTAGGTAGGGCGCCAGTGACATGAAACTTGTCCAACTTTGCTCGGGACAAGGTTATTTCTGCACAAGACTTCCCTAACGCGTACAAAAGCAAGACTAAACTTATTTTTGAGGCGAATACGCCACTTTGGATATATCGAACATACTTTGAAGGACAATTCACGTGGGGGAACAGAAACCATGCTTGAAGGAGGCTTCTTTCTAGTTTTTGTTCTCATCTCTTCCTTTAATCTCATAGTTTATTAGTTCTAGAGTTATTAGGTGATACATGAACGTTGTAGTTGAAGCTTGAATTGTTCTTATTATTTTATCATATTGGATTATTTATTCAATCTTGCACTTAATTATTTGATTGTTTAATCACCAATTAAATACTATCTAGGAATCTTGGATTTAACTCGGGAGACGGAATTCTAGATTGCATATAAGATTGAGTAGAGCAAGATCTTTTTTAGATTAGATTTTTACTTTTTGTCTACTCAAGTTTCTTTTATTTTTATCTTATTTTAATACCTTACTATATTTGTTGATATGGCATCTTGGAGTGATAATTGGTCGAATATTGGTTATTCTTATTTTGGTGATCCATGTTCATATTGTGGAGGACCACACTTGTAAAAAAATTGTCAATCTCAATCATATAGGTGGAATATTTTAAATATGTGTGGTGGTCAAGGTGGACATTGGGATGGTTGTCCTAATTCCTTTCATCCTTTTCTGGACCCTTTATATGATATTTCTAACAGTGTTTGTGAGTTTGATAGGGGTAATGAAGTACAGGATATGGAACGTGATGCATATATTATGGATATTCTGAGGCAAGTAGAGCAACATGATGAACACAAAAAAGATATGAAAAGAATTAGTGCAGCAATCATGAGAATGAAGGCCGAGACGGAGGAAGTGGCTGATGTCACACCTCCTTTTTACACCACTCGAGGTAGTACAGGGAAATTTTTCCAATTTAAGTGATATTATTCGAAATGGGATTATTTATTTATTTTCAGAGTCGCCACTTGAAATAAGTTACAGTGTCCCAAGTCACCAGTTTATTTTAAATCCCAAATCGGAGAAGTTTTATTTTTAAAGAGTCTACAAACCATAAATTCTAGATAAGGAATTCTGTTAACTCAAGAGAAGGTGTTAGTCATTTCCGGATTCTGTGTTTCTAGCATGGTCGCTTAGTGATTTATACTTGGCTTAATTATTTAACTACTCATTTTTAAGAAAGTTTGGTTGAAGTTGCGCGAACGCATCCCCCGAGTCTTTTAAGAAATTTAATTTGCAATTTATGTTACGTAAAAGTATACATAATCGCAATACTAGCCTGAATTGAGCCTAAAGCAAACTGCGAGGCTCATGAAATTAGTGAATTTCTAAGAACATCCCGACATACAAAAAGTTGTCCATCTAAACGAATGCATGTATAAATTAAAAGAACATTAACACACTCATATAACTGATGCCTATATATATATATATATATATATATATATATATATATATATATTAAAGAGTTAATACCCTTAAACTTACCTAAACTATACGATTTTTGTCAGTTTACTACCTAAACTATTGAATATCCCCAGAAACCCCCTGAACTATATCACCCTTCGTATAAAAAAAAATCCATCGCATTAGCTGTAGTGCGTATGATACTCACCCTAATTTAAGTATTAAATATGCCATGTGGCATGCCACATGGGTAATCAATTTAATTAATACTAAAATTCATATAAGCGACGCGGGGGTTTTTATATGAAGGGAGATATAGTTCAAGGGGTTCTCGGGGGCACTCGATAGTTTAGGTAGGAAACTAACAAAAATGGTATAGTTTTGGTGGGTTTGAGGGTATTAACTCTAAAAAAAATATAGGACGGATTTACTTTTTACATCCTAATCTCTGTAATAAGTCATTTGCCCTAACATTTAAATAACCAAAAAATATACATTGAAACATATACTAATAATAAGTAGCATCTTCAATATTTTCTTCTTCTTCAATTCGGCCTCGAGTTCCATTTTATTCTTCTGTAACCCAAGAATTATCACCTTACATTGGCTAGGAAATTTCGGACCATACCACAGGAAAAATCTACAAGCCACACTATCCTTAGCCTGAAAAGTATAACCAAACCATTATAATTAAAATCAAAATTTAGCCATATTATATCACATAAAATATGATGATTTGAAAGATGATTACTCCATAGTACTTGCATCCAAAAAAACGTCTTCCTGGATTAGCATTTGTCGTTGATGTTCCGAAAAAAGCAGGCTGCTCACAACCACAAAACACATTAAACCTCATGACTCTTCTACAATGGGTCTTCTTCTTTCAAATTAATTTGGTTAACAATGAAGGATGGATAAAATGCGCAACATAAAATATAAACTCAATAAATAGAGAGAGAATTTCAAATGGATTAAGATTAAAAGAGAACAAAAGGGTGAAGAAATGGTGAAGAAAGGTGAAGAAATGGAGAATAAATGTGAAATAATGGAGAAGATGGTGTAATTTAAAGAAAAAGGGATAAAATATAAGTTTTTTTTAAAAAAATAAGCTAATTAGCCGTTATTCATGCTGTCAGGTGGGCTCCAAATCTGCTAATTTTCAAGCTTCACGCGCTTTTGAGGAAGTGATTGCAAACGAAGTGCCACATAAGCGACGGGGGGTTTTTATATGAAGGGTGATATAGTT
The DNA here is from genome assembly GCA_026770625.1 of Nicotiana glauca. Taxonomy (NCBI): domain Eukaryota; kingdom Viridiplantae; phylum Streptophyta; class Magnoliopsida; order Solanales; family Solanaceae; genus Nicotiana; species Nicotiana glauca. Next base: position 43,706 of record MU748669.1, read on the forward strand.
CAGGGGGTTTCCGAGGACACTCGATAGTTTAGGTAGTAAACTGACAAAAATAGTATAGATTAGGTGGGTTTGAGAGTATGATTAAAATGACGCATCAACAACTGCATCACTAATGTATCTTCTAACAATTGAAGTAGATCTCCCTTTACTTAGTTTTGTCTTTTTCTTGAATATTTTTGTATTAGACAACAGTTTCTAAATAAATCAGTGCATAAATGTTAATCATTTAGAAATTATCAGAAGACATTAATCTCATTTAAAAGAAAAGAACTATTTTTAGTAATTAACTTCTGTTCATTCATGAGGATACCAACACTACTAGCTATTCAAGGTCACTTTAATTTAACTTTTTGGAGATTAACATACAACTATTGGGACACAAAAATTGGGTGTTCTAAATTGAGCAGACAAAACGGTTATACAAATGGAAACATTTTGTCATTAGAAAAAAAAACCCAAACTTTCGGCCTCTAGAAATATGACTTGAATAAATTAACCACAGCTTTAGATGGGTACCTGACTTGCAGGAATTAACTTGGAGAAAACAAAGAGAAGCTAAGTGATGAAAGCATGGAGCTCAGACGAACGAACAACCCGCAGATTCAGCAACTTTCTGTAGGGAAATAACACCGGAAAATAACAACAATAATAATACTGCAATAGAATTATTTATAAGCAGAAATACTCTAACTGGCTTGAGTCATGCTAGGCACTGTCCTAAGAAACTATTTCAGCAATGTAAAATATTTTCCCAGGATTAAATAAACTTATCTCAATTAAGAAGGATACTGAATCAGCAAAATATTAATTTTCAAATCCAATAATTAAAAAATAAGACCAACTAAATTGGAAAGAATGAACAGAGGCGTAAGGGAGAGAAGAATTAGAAATTGGAAGCAATTCTTATTTTTCATCGTTAGGGAATGAGTGCCTATTTATAGGCTTATAATTAGTTTAAAATATAGACAAGTGTGCATACACTTGTCCTCAATTTTCTTTACAAAATGGCCACCCATCTTGCATGAAGGACACTTGGACAAAATAAGTCATTTGTCCATATCTTCTAGAAGACTTGTCATATGTTAAACATATTGACACTTGGACTTATTTAATTTGAAAATACTACTACAATCCCCATATATTTTTAAAATAATAAAAAAAAAGAATAATAAGATTTTGCTAGATTTGTATGGTCCAAATGTAATAGGTTTGGTGTCTTCTGGATTATGAACAAAACCTAGATCAATAAAATTTAACTCACAGAATTACTGGTGAAATATAATATTTCTATGAACCAATAATTCTTATTGTAAGTCAGAGATTTTATCAATCATATTTTGACCCCCGGTAATTTTGCTGTTCAACGCAGTTTTGCGCCCAATAGGCCATGCGCGTGCCTGGTTATTCATGAGAGCTCTAGAGACTAGGCCAAAATCTCATAGGAGCGGCCCACTCCACTCTCATATAGGTGAATTCATCAAGTATATACTGCTTTTAAATACACCATCCATAAAGGACTATGAATTGCATTAAAAGTTATAACTCAGCCTCTCAATTAGTAGCAGTCAAGCACTCTCTTTTAGTGCATCAGTGCCAATATTGACTTGTTATTACCCATATGAACCTACTTCATGGGATCTCCAATCACATATGTTGGGTTAACATCTCTATTGACAACATGTCGGCCTTAACCCCATCTCTTTCGAGGTTTGAAGGATTAATTTTCTTCCCAGGGGTTTAGTCAAAGGATCGGCCAAATTTATCTCTGACTTCACATAGTCAATGGAAATTATTCCATCTCTCAACAGCTATTTTATAACATCATGTCTCAGATTCATATGTCTACTTTTACAATTATAAGATTTATTCTTTGCTATAGCTATTGCCGCTTGGAAATCACAGTGTATAGACACAGGAGGCAATATATCCTTTATTAAAGGGATATTAACTAAGAAATTTCTCAGCCACTCAACCACTCAGCCTCAAAACCAGCTAACTATAGAGCTACAAACTCTGATTCCATAGTCGATCTAGCAATGATCGTCTGTTTAGCTGTTTTCCACGATATTGTACCACCACCAAGGGTAAATACATATCCACTAGTGGATTTTGTCTCATCTGAATCAGAGATCCAGTTTGCATCACTGTACCCTTCTAAAGTAGAAGGAAATCCACTATATAGGATACCATAATTCATGGTTCCTCTCAGATATTTCATTAGTCTATCTAATTCAGACCAATGCTCTCTGTTGGGATTATGAGTATATCTACTCAGTCTACACACATCATAGGCTATATCAGGCCTTGTAAAATTCATTAAATGCATCAGACTCCCAATAATCTGAGCATATTTAGACTGAGCAACTGGGTCACCATTATTCTTTTTCAACTTAGAGTTAGCATCAAAAGGAGTGCTCACAGATGTGACATTAAAATATTCAAACTTCTTAAGAAGTCTCTCAACATAATGTTCTTGTGACAACATTATTCCATCTTCACTCCTTATAACTTTAACTCCCAATATTGTATTTACTTCACCCAGATCTTTCATATCAAAATTATAAGACATGAATAATTTAGTACTTTGCACAATATTTAAACTTGTACCAAATATAAGCATGTCATCAACATATAGACATATTATCACATAATCATTGTCTACCACTTTAGTATAAACACATTTATCCACCTCAACTGAAGAAAAATCGTCTCTCAGTAAGACTTGTTCAAATTTCTCATACCATTGCTTTGGAGCTTGTTTAAGGCCATAAAGAGATTTAATTAATTTACAAACTTTATTTTCTTGTCCAGAAATGACACAGCCTTCAGGTTGAACCATATAAATTTATTCTTCTAAATTACCATTTAGAAAAATAGTTTTCACATCCATTTGATGGATAAAAAGTTTACGGATTGAAGCTAATGCAATTAAAACTCGAATGGAAGAAATTCTAGTCACTGGTGCAAATGTATCAAAATAATCTTTTTTTTTTTTTGAGAAAAACCTTTTGCTACTAACCGAGCTTTATATTTATCTAAAGATCCATCTGGATTAAATTTCCTTTTGAAAATCCATTTACAACCAATAGGTTTTGCACCATGAGATAAATCAGTTAAAATCCATGTATTATTTTTTATAATGGAATCAATTTTAACTTTTATTGCCTCTTTCCAATATTTAGCATCTGAAGAAGATATAGCTTTAAAATAATTTGATGGTTCATTATCGACAAGAAAATTTTAAAAATCATTTCCATAAGAAAAATATTCTTTCCTAGGCCTTTTGCTCCTTCTCCGTTTCTCATTAGAGGTATTTCCATTATTTGTTTCAACATGTTTATGAGAAATTTTATCAGATAATGGATAAATATATTCAAAGAACTCAGCATTCTTTGTCTCAATTATGGTATTGCAATCAAGCACATCACTTTTTAAAATAAGAAATCTATATGCAGCACTATGTTCAGCATATCCAATTAGCATGCAATCAACAGTTTTAGAACCTATTTTTCTCTTTTTAGGTTCAGGCAAAAGAACTTTAGCAAGGCACCCCCACACTTTTAAATATTTCAAGTTAGGCTTATAGCCCTTCCACGATTCATAAGGAGTTTTTCTTGTTCTTCAATGTGGTATTCTATTTTGTAAGTGACATGCAGATAAAATAGCTTCACCCCACAAGTTGTTAGGAGAATTAGAACTAACTAACATATAGTTCATCATCTCTTTCAATGTTCTATTTTTTCTTTCAGCTACTCCATTTGATTCAAGTGAATAAGGTGGAGTTACTTCATGAATTATTCCATTATTTTCACAAAAATCATTTAAAGTTAAATATTCTCTACCTCTATCTGATCTAATTCTCTTGATTTTTCTACTAAGTTGATTTTCAACCTCAGTTTTATAAGAAATGAAAGCATTAAAGCATCATCTTTATTTCTAAGTAAATACAACTTAGTATATCTAGAAAAATCATCAATAAAAGTCACATAATATCTTTTACTACCTCTAGTCATAGTCTGCTTCAAGTCGCCTAAATCAGTGTGAATTAAAGATAACAATTCAGTTTCTCTATTTACGAAAAAACAAGTCTTTCTAGTACTTTTAGCTTCAGCACATATTTCACACTTATTAATATTATTTGAGTCTAAACCAGATATTAATCCTAGTGACTGCATTTTCTTTATATATGTGACATTAACATGTCCTAGTCTAGTATGACATAGAGAAATAGACTCAATCATATAAGCAGAAGCAGATAGATTTCCATTGATAACATCAAAAATATTAAGTACAAAGAGTCCTTGGTTACAATAGCCCTTTCCCACAAACACATTATTTTTGGTCAATACGACCTCATTATTTTCAAATAAAACCTTCACTCCAACTTTTCCTAATAACCCCACAGAAACCAAATTGGTTTGGATATTAGGAATATGCAATGCATCACTCAATGCTAGAGTTTTACCAGATGTGAGTTTGAGAAGAATTTTTCCTTTCCCAAGAACACGAGTTGTTCTTGAGTCACCAAGATAAATAATTTTTTCTCCTTCCTCAACTTGGCTGTAAGACAAAAATTTATTTTTATTTGCACAAATGTGCCTAGTAGCACCAGAGTCTATCATCCGATCTCTCACACTGGCCACATTATTTATCTGGAAAATGACCGCAATAATTATATTATCCGCTTTAGTCAAATTTAATTTTAACTTAGCAAGATTATCCTTTATCCCGACTCTACTATTGCATTGAGGTGCATTTTTCTTGAAGGTTTTAATATTAGCATTGGATATGTAACCGTGTCTATTTACATACCTGTACTTCGACAGTAGTGTCTGCCGAGATTGTGGATGCAATAACGTATTTGCATCACCATGGATATCTGGCAGGACAGCTGGAACAGTAGCAGCGGAGATATCACCGAAATTGGTAGCACCATCAAAAAATTTTGCAGTAGTATTACTTGCCACAGTTTCTTAAATTGTAGGGAAATAATACCAGAAAATAACAACAATAATAATACTGCAAAAGAATTATTTATAAACGAAAATACTCCAACTGGCTTGAGTCGTGCTAGGCACTGTCCTAAGAAACTATTTCAGCAATGTGAAATATTTTCCCAGGATTAAACAAGCCTACCTCTATGAAGGAGGATACAGGAATTAGTAAAATATTAATTTTCAAATCCAGCAATTAAAAAATAAGACCAACTAAATTGGAAAGAATGAACAGAGGCGTAAGGGAGAGAAGAATTAGAAATTGGAAGCAATTCTTATTTTTCATCATTAGGGAATGAGTGCCTATTTATAGGCTTATAATTAGTTTAAAATATAGACAAGTGTCCATACACTTGTCCTCAATTTTCTTTACAAATTGCCACACATCTTGCATGAAGGACACTTGGACAAAGTAAATCATTTGTCCATAGCTTCTAGAAGACTTGCCATATGTAATATCACTTACATGCATATTGACACTCGGACTTATTTAATTTGAAAATACTATTACACTTTCAGTAGAATCAAACAACAATTTGAGTTTAAATCGACCAAGAAATACACCAACTCTTTTCTCTACACTGGTTCTTCTGAAACTTGCGACTTTGGCCAATATTACTGATAGAATTACTATAAAATCCTTATGCCACTCTAGAATTCAATTAATTGCAAAGATTCACAAACTTCGTTTATTTTTAACGTTGTGCAATCCTAGACATAAACTTTTGTCCGAAGATCTTGAGAGGCGTCTAGTGAAAGAAGGTTGAAGATGTGAGGGTCTGTGCTTTTCTTCTTTTTGATGGAAAAATGGTGCACCGTTTCTCCCATTTTTTAAAGAGGGGAGCTTCTACCTTTTTTTTGGTGTTCTTTCATGAAGAAGCCGAAGAGGAGCGCCATTGTTGGATTTTTCTAAAAGGGAGGTGTCTCAGTTGTGAGATGAAAAAACATCAGCGTTGGTTTTGGGTATTGAAAAAAAATGGGGATCTCCCCTTCTCTGCGGCGTTGCTTTTTGCTAAAGGGAAAAGGGTCTATGAAAAAATTCTAATCCTTTAGGTCTAGGTTTCGCCTTTAAATAAAAAGAGTTTGGGCCAAGCGGGTATTGGGTATGGTCTATTGTGCTTTGAGTGGGTTATTAGGTTTGGGCAGATTTGGATATATGCTTTGGGTTCAACATTAATTTCATCAAAAGACAAACCTTTCTTTTTCAATTCTTCTTTTATTTTCTAATATTTCATTTTTTAATTAAAATCTTACAAATTAAAAATCCAAAATTATCCAAAAGTATGAAATTAAACTAATTAACTAATTATAAAAATTATAAAAACTACTTAATCCTAAATTAAAGGAAAAAAGTGAAAAATGAGGCATTTTTGCGATTTTTTATTTTTATAAAACAAGTAATTACTTATTAATCCTAAAAATTAAAAATAAATCCTTAATGCAATGCATGATATATTGGTATTTTTTCATGATAAAAATCCTAATAAATCCTATAAAATGGCAAATAATTAGAAAAAGTCTATTCTCTTTGATTTTATAGGAGTATTTCATATAGGGCAAAAATTACGTGCTTACAGCTGCCCCTCTTTGCTCGAAAATATGAAGAGTTTTTGGACAAATATAAAGTAAGTAATATGACGGATTTTTGTCCGTTTGAAACTCCATCGGAAGCATTTTTTGAAAGAGTCTGACCGAATATTGCTTCAAAGGTTGCCTACATATCGTTGGCTATAAAGAAATCAGGTCAGTGTAGTTCTAGAAGTTTTGGTAGCTGGGACTACCGAGATGCTCTAATTTCGCTGCTGTTGTTGTTGTTTCTGCTTGCTGAGCTCCTTATTACACCAAAATAAAAAATAAAAGGCTAGACTAGCTAAGCCTATCAACTACAAGTTACAAGATTCCTATCTATAAATCATTTGAAGCTTAATCTTGAGTCTTAGCTGGTTCTTGTTATGGACTCCGATCTGAATCTTGATGCTCATTATCTATAGATGCTGGTTCTTTCTTCAGCTTTGGATCAAGGCGGGACATGCAAAGCTTAATCAGACACCAAAACAAACAAACGAACGAAATATTTCTGCCCCTGTTTTCACTAGAAAAATTTCGTGAGTTATTTATAACAAAGATCTAAACTTTTTTTTAAAGCGATAAAATAAAGATTGTGTGTCTTTAAAAGGAGGAAGAGACTAGGGAATGGAGGCCCTATGTCTTAAATCTCAACTTAGGTATTGAAGCCCTAATGTTTGCAAAAGGCGACTAGTGAATGGAGGCATGTCTAAAAATATCAACTTAGGGATTGGAGCCCTAATGTTGGCAAAAAAGGCGACTAGGAAATGGAGACCCTATGTCTAAAAATCTCAACTCAGGGATTGGAGCCCTAATATTGGAAAAAAAAAAGCTACTAGGGAATGGAGGCCCTATGTCTAAAATCTCAACTCAGGGATTGGAGCCCTAATGTCAGTAAAAAAGGTGACTAGAAAATTGAGGCCCTATGTCTAAAATCTCAACTTAGGGATTGGATATCTAGTGTTGGCAAAAAAGGCGATTAGGGAATGGAGGCCCTATGTCTAAAATCTCAACTTAGGGATTGGAGCCCTAATGTTGGCAAAAAAAAAAATGACTAGGGAATTGAGGTCCTATGTCTAAAAATCTGAACTGAGGGATTGGAGTTCTAATGTTGGTAAAATGCGACTGGGGAATGGAGGCCCTATGGCTAAAAATCTCAACTCAGGGATTAAAGCCCTAATGTTGGTAAAAGGCGATTAGGGAATGGAGGCCCTATGTCTAAAATTCTCAACTCAGGGATTGGAGCCCCAATGTTGGCAAAAAAGGCGATTAGGGAATGAAGGCCCTATGTCTAAAATTCTCAACTCAGGGATTTGAGCCCTAATAGTGGGAAAAAAAGGCGACTAGGGAATGAAGACCCTATGTCTAAAATTCTCAACTCAGGGATTGGAGCCCTAATGTTGGTAAAAAAAAAAGGCGACTAGGGAATAGAGACCCTATGTCTAAAATCTCAACTCAGGGATTGGAGCCGTAATATTATCAAAGCGTAAAAAATTAATATTGGGGATTCTAAACTATCATTTTTGTTTGGATTTACTTCTTTTCTTCTTTTTTTTAATTTCATTTTTATTTCATTTTTTTAATAAAATACAGGAAAGAACTTGGAGGAAACTTCCTTTTTATGGATTATTGCAGCAAAGTTGTTTCTAGCACTTGCACACTTTTTTTTTCCTCTTTGGTTGCACCTGCTTCTTGCACGGTTTCTTTGGATTGCACTTGTTTTAATTTTTCAAACAAAAATAATTGTTATTTTGAAACGGTGGTTGGTTTTGTGGCCTTAATTGTCCCAATCGCTTGATCTCAGCCCAGTTTCTTTGATGAAGATCTCAATTGCAACTGCTTGTTTCCTGTGACAAATTTTATTTCAGGCCCTAAGAACCTTTGGTTTTTTCTAGATTTTGCCATGGCAGTTGGTTGGTGGAACTCAACCTTTTGAACTTTATTTTGTCTTTGTAGGCTTTTCCTTTCTGCCTTCCTTTTCTTTTCCCTTCTTCTTTTTGTTTTATTTTTTTTATTTTTTTTCTTCGAAACATTGGAGATCTTTTGGCTCTTAAAACTTTTGCTGCAATGGCTAGCGCATGGGACTTAACCTCTTTCAACTTTATTCGCCTATGTAGGCCTTTTTTTCTGGCTTCTTTCTTCCAACTTCAATTTCAGAGCATTTGCGACACCTCGGCTTTTCAAACCTTTGCCAAGACGGTTAGCCACGTAGGACTCAAGCTTTTCAAGTTCATTTGCCTTTTATAGTAACTTCAATTTGATTTTCTCTTTCTGAGATTTTTGATTTTGAAGCATCGGCCGCCATGGCTAGTCGGGGTCAACTTGATGCCCCTGACGAGGTTGGGTGCCTTTTTGCACATTGGCTCGTATCAAATGAGAACCCTGTAAATCATTCTTGCCATCCTTTCTTTGTCTTAGTTTTGGAACAGAGTTAGATCGAAAGGGATTCAAAGAAAACAAACAATGGAAGGGAGAATGAGTTTAAAACAAGAAGTGTCCCTTTCGGGGAAAGGAAAGAAGGACTTATCTGGAGTACATACGGACTTCAATGAACATGACATGCCTTTTGGAATGGATGCCTGATCTGTGTAAACCGTCCGACCCTCAGAAATTCATCACAACTTTTGCTTCAAAATTCGAGAAACCTTGCCAGGACTTTCTCGGCGTCGATGGTTGTGAGGATCCTCTTTTCAATCAGGGGCGCCCTTTGCGAGTTTTCACGAGCTGACCTCTCTCATTTCTCTTCTCACCATCGCCTTATAGTGCTCTTTGTGAGTTTTCACTAATAAGACTCTCTCATTTCAATTTCTCTACTTACCGTCACCTCACGGTGCCTGTGTGGATTTTCACCAATAAGACTCTCTCATTTTATTTCTCTCATTTTGTTGCATCAGATCGAAATAACTCTATCCTCCCATTTTGAACATCTTGCCGATTGATCAGAAGGACTTGAACAAGATATGGGGTAAAAAGAATTTTGATTGAATTACAACTTTGGAACCTTTTGGCCGAAACCATCGCCGGACCATTATAACATCTGCCCCACTTTTATTTTTAAGGGGACTTTGGATTTTTATTTTTGTGTGACTGAACCCTTAAGAGAGGCTTCCTACATATCCTTTCGGAATTAAGTCGAACGTAGTTCAGGGAAACATTTTGTTTTTGTTTTTTTTTGTTGTTTTTCTTTTCTTTCTTTTGTTTTTTTTTTATTTTCTTTGTCTTTTCTTCCTTTCCTTTTTGTATCTTTCTTTTCGTTTTTCTTCTTTCAGAAATATTTTTTTCAATACACTTTCAGGTTCCAAAGAGGATAATCAAAGAAGAGTAACCGGCTCAAGTGGGTTTGCAAAGGGTTAAGTGTTTGGATAGTGAGAAAGAAAGCCTTCGTCATCTCAATCGGAAAATATTAGAACTATACGGAGGATACAAGATAGTGTCATTTTACTGCATTCGCATTGAAAGTTGTTTCAGGGACATTTCCTTCGATGTGTCCCAAATACAACGCAGCCTTTTAGCAGTACTCTTGTTGCAATGTATGGAAATTTCCACTCTGGAACCAATTTTCCTTCAGCTGTTCCAACTCTTTGCTTTATTTCCTCAAAATCATCTTCTTTGCATTTCGACTCTTGAATCATTATTTTGAAGTCTAACAGTGTTTTGGGATCTGGGCATGAAGTCCGCAAGCATGTTATGTTATTGAAATCTACATTTAACAGAACTAAAAAGAGAATAAGAAAAATGACAAGATTAAGAAGAGAGACATTCCTAAACAATAAAATATTAATTTCATTTGATTTTTTTTCGATATTTAATTTTTTGATTGATTGATTTTTTTTGTTTAATTTTTTGGAGATAGAAGGATTTACATTGAAAAGTAAGACAATAAAGTAAAATATCCGGATCACACCATGAGATAATCCGAACGCAGAAAGGATAGCAAGACTAGCTATTAAGGCTCCCGTCTGACGAGGAACTTTCAGGCTTGGTGACCATTTTTTGGCTTTTCTTCTGCCTCGGCAATAGCTACAATAGCTTCCAGTGCCGGATCAAATTCTTTATCTTCACAAATGATTCCGACTATTGGGCCGCTGCTGTGTGCAGGAAACAGATTGTTCATCACATCAAGAGCTTCTTCATCTTGAAAAACAATTCTTTCAGCTTCAATCAAATCTTCAACTGCCCTTTTGAGGGTCCAACAGTCCTCTATACTGTGTCCCACTGCTCCAGAGTGGTATTCACATATAGCATCAGCTCGGTGTGAGGGGACTCAGGATTCGGCCGGTTCGGGGCCACTGGCTGTAACAGACCTCACCCGACTAGCTTTTGGAACAAGCCTGATTATGATTCACCAATAGGGGTGAAGTGATTCCTTTTAAAAGGCTCTTTTGGGATAGGATTGTACCGGGGAACATTTAACTGGGGATTACATGGAGCTTGGTAAGGATGGGCATTTCTGGGAGGTGGAGCTCGGTTTTGTGTATAATATTGTGGCCGCGAACAAGGTTGCGCATTCATCACCGCATACCAATAAAACCAACCACCTGAATAAAACCTGGCTAATTTTCGCCCACAAACAACCTTGTTAGTTTTGAGACATTTAACATATAGGAAATCGCATGTTCAGATGCAATGCACCTAACAGTTAAACACTTCTACGATGGTTTTAACATTTGCATGTTTCATCCTAGCCTTAACTAACCATTTTCATTCTGTACCTCTTTTCTTCATTTTTGCCTGTCTTTAATCACTCTTGATTTTTCTTTCATCTCATTTTTGCTACTCTTTTATTTTTTTTGGCACTCTTTTTTTTTCTTTTGGTTTTTTTTCCGCGCTTTTGAGGCCTTGAAAACATCACTTTTAGTAGAAAAATTTTACAAAAAATCTGCTGTTAGCACTCAGGGAAATCCTTCATCGCGTCCGCAGCATTGCCTTCGTGTTGGCATATCTTTTCTCCCTTAGACCTTCGCATTTGCGTTCAGGCCATCGCGGTCGCGAAGCTTTGTTGCTTCCTTCAACGCGTTCGCGTGTCTCCTCACGCGTTCGCGTAGGCCTAGATTCCAGACCCCAAATACTTTACTCTACGCGTTTGCGTTCCTCTATCGAGAACGCAATGTTTATCCAATTCCTTCTTCTATGCGTTCGCGATTAACACCACGCGAAGGCGATGGCTTAACCCGTTCACCCTTCGCGAACGCGTCCCTGTTCATGCGAACGCGAAGGGCATTTTTGCCCAGCGAATTTTTATGTCTTAGAACAAAACAGTAGCGGGATTTAGCCATTATTTTCACACGAGCTCTTCACTCCAACATCCCATAGACGAATTTCAAGCTCCTTTTCCTCCATAGCTTGCTAGGTAAGTGTTCTTAACTTCATTCTCTCCTAATTTCTTCATCTAATCACTAGTTTCCGAGCCCTAAATCATGAATTCAAAGTAGAAATTAAGGGTTTTGTGTAGAGTTAGGGTTTTGGGAATTTTGGGTGATTCAACCTTAACTTGGGGTCGAATGTTGAAACAAATTATATATTTGAACCCGTGGGGCTATACGTGACTAGGTTTTGGTCCGAGCCTCGTGTTTGGACCATGTGGGCCCTGTGTCGAATTTTGGTATTTTTGTAAGAATGCTAGAAAACTCATTTCTAGGCTATGGGATTATGTTGTTGAGCCCTAATTGATATCGTTGAATTAATTATGCCTAGATACCATTGTTTCGGAGTCGGATTATAGAGGAAAGGCTGTATTGGAGAGTTGATTGTTATTCTTTGGACCGAGGTAAGTGTTTGATCTAACCTTGGCTTGAGGGAATAGGATTAGAGTATTATCTATTGTTAACTGCTAAATGATCGAGTACGGTGTATAGGCATGGTGACGGGTATCTACACACTGGTGTCTAGCATAACCATGGGTGTTTTGTTGGTACATGTTTTGGTATACTTTGAGACTCTCCCATGCTAATTAATGATTTTCTACATAATGTGAGAAGTTTGAAGATTATTTATGAATTATGAATTCTTTGGAGCGTTGGCTCAAACGATAAAATACTGTTGAGTAAGAAATGAAAGAATTGGTAAGAGACATGATTTTCTCCCTAGTCGGGATGTGTAAGTGATTGTTATTGCTCCCTTGTCGGGATTTGGATATTTAGTTGTGTTCTTCCCTAGTCGGGACATTTCTTTTTATTATTTGTTTTCCCTCGCCCGTTTGGTTGTGATTGCTGTTTGGGTGAGGAAGAGTGATTATGCACGAAGGGTCATTCCATGCTATTGTTGATTATATTATGCACGAAGGGTCATTCCGTGCCATTGTTTGATTATATTCGCACGAAGGGACATTGCGTGCTGTTGTTGATTATATTATACACGAAGGGTCATTCCGTGCCATTGATGATTATACTGCACGAAGGGTCATTCCGTGCCATTGTTGTGAGAGTTATGTGAGGAAAAGCACGAAGGGTGATGCCGTGCATTTTTATTTGATTTCTTTGGGCGAGGACGAGAGTAAAAGCACAAAGGTTGATGCAATGCAACTATTGGATTTCTTGTCTCTGTTAATTATTGTTGTGCTTTGTTTCTTATTTAAGTTGATGACTTTTATATCTGGATTGTACTCCCCCATGGCATGTTCCCCTCCTTTTTAACTGTTTAGTTTTGGTAGTCTTTCCTTCTATTGCACATATATATATAGGACTGTACAGGTTGATTTGGTAGTGCTGTCTAGCCTCGTCACTACTTCGCCGGGGTTAGGCCAGGCACTTACCAGTACATGGGGTCGGTTGTGTTGATGCTACACTCTGTGCATCTTTTTGCACAGATCTAGGAGCAGCTTTTGGAAAGTAGCACTAGGATTGCCCAGGAGCTATCTTCAGTCCAGGGACTCAAGAGGTAGCCTAGCTGGCGTTCGCAGGCCGAAGTCCCTTCTATGTTTTAGTTTGTTTTCTTTGTTTCGAGACAAACAGTGTGTAATATTATTTCAGACTTATTTTTAGTATTCTATAGCAGTCCGTGAGCTAGTGACACCAGACTCTGGGTAGAGATGTGTTTCAACTTCTGCATTTGATTCAGTTTTATAAGCTTAAAGTCTTCCGTTCTTATTTAATTATTATCGTATGTTTATATTGATGAGAAATTATAAGAGAATATTTACTGTTTGGCAGGACTAGCTCCGTTAGTAGGCACCATCACGACTCCCGATGGTGGGAAAATCCGGGTCGTGACATTTTTTTTTTGGAGAAAATACTTCAAAATGAACGAAACTCATTTTAGATTTTGATTTCTTATTAATTTTTCTTTTTTTCGCATGAATGACACTACAAAGAAGGAAATTTTTTTTTTTTGAGTTTACAAACTACTTTTTTTTTTTTTTTAATTTTCTAAGGAAAGATTTCTAAAGATGGAACTAAAACAAAATATTTTTGAATTTTTTGATAAGGGTCGAAACCGATGAGGTTTGCCTACGTATCTCACATCCGGTGAGAATCAGACCTGCGTAGTTCGGTCAGTTTTGACATAATATTTGACTCACTTTCATTTTTTTAAATACATTTTCCTTTTTCTTTTCTTTTTTTTTCAAAAATTCGGCAAAGTTTCGAGACCTTTTCAAATACCGAAATTTTTTAGAAAGCGGGTAAATTCTCTATCCTACCTCACTCTTGGTTTTCTCTTTATTTTGCTTTTCCTAGCCGGTCAACATGCAAGCCGAAATAGGTAAATATTCATTTAGCACGTAGGATGCATCAGGATGGTCTTTATTTTGGGTACACCTGTCCTAGACAGACCCAACCCCTGTATTGAGTCCCCAAGGTCAAATGCACGTGATGCAAATAATCGTTCTTACTAAGGATTCGACATGATGTTGCGTTATTCTATGTTTAAAACCTGGGGCTTGTGGACTAGACTTGGGTTACCGGAGCGGACAACAGGGGTCGAGGAGGGGGTAACGTACCGGGAGCACGAAAGTCTGCCCGGCCTTGTTGCTTGCCCAACCCCATCTTTTTGGTATAAATTCTACAGAAAAAGTAGGCCACGTGAACATGTGTACCATTTTCAGAAGACTCAGATAGGAGGCGTAAGAAGACATTTAAATACAGTTCAAGTAATATCAAAGCAGTAAATGACAATTAGCATATTAAGCCACAAAATACAGTAATATTAACAGTAAAGCCAAATAAAAATTACATTAACAAGCTCGAATTCTTGAACCCTAAACTGGAAGTTCTGGGTTCTTGATCCCCAGCAGAGTCGCCAGAGCTGTCAAACCTCCTTTTTGCACCACCCGAGGATAGTACAGGGGAGTTTTTCCAATTTAAGTAACATTATTCGAAATTAAATTATTTATTTATTTTCAGATTTGCCACTTGGAATAAGTTACGCTGTCCCAAGTCACCGGTTTATTTTAAATCCCAAATCGAGGAAGTTTTATTTTTAAAGAGTCTACGAACCAGAAATTCTAGATAAGGAATTATATTAATCCGGGAGAAGGTATTAGGCATTCCCAGATCCGTGGTTCTAGCACAGTCGCTTAGTGATCTATACTTGACTTAATTGTTTAACTACTCATTTTTAAGACCTTTGTGCATTTATCTTTTTACAGCTTGAATTATTCGTAATTAAAGAATTTGAGTTACGCGTACGTACACTCTTTTATTTTGGCGCGTCAAAATCATATCACGCGAACATGTCCACAATTAATGATGCTTTTTGTTGATTTATTCAGAAAGTTTAGTTGAAGTTGCACGAACGCATCCCTCGAGTCTTTTAAGAAATTTAATTTGCAATTTATATTACGCGAACATATACATAATCGCAATACTAGCCTAAATCGAGCCTAAAGCAACTACGAGGTTCATGAATTAGTGAATTTTCTAAGATTTTTTTACAATATCCCAACATTCAAACGTTGGCCATTTAAACAAATGCATGTATACATTAATACATTAAAAGAACATTAACAAACTCACATAACTGATGCCTATATATATAAAAATGCTACATCACTAAATTTTAAAAGAAATGTCCACTATCAAAATGACGCATAAACAACTGCATCATTAATATATCTTCTAACAATTGAAGTAGATCTCCCTCTATTTTGTTTTGTCTTTTTCTTGAATATTTTTGTATTAGACAACAGTTTCTAAATAAATCAGTGCAGAAATGTTAATCATTTAGAAATTATCAGAAGACATTAATCTCATTTAAAAGCAAAGAACTATTTTTAGTAATTAACTTCTGTTCATTCATGAGGATACCAACACTACTAGCTATTCAAGGTCACTTTAATTTAACTTTTTGGAGATTAACATACAACTATTGGGACACAAAAATTGCGTGTTCTAAATTGAGCAGACAAAACGGTTATACAAATGGAAACATTTTTGTCATTAGAAAAAAAAAACCCAAACTTTCGGCCTCTAGAAATATGACTTGAATAAATTAACCACAGCTTTAGATGGGTACCTGACTTGCAGGAATTAACTTGGAGAAAACAAAGAGAAGCTAAGTGATGAAAGCATGGACCTCAGACGAACGAACAACTCGCAGATTCAGCAACTTTCAGGAGAATCAAACAGCAATCTGAGTTTAAATCGACCAAGAAATACACCAACTCTTTTCTCTACACTGGTTCTTCTAAAACTTGCGACTTTGGCCAATATTACTGATAGAATTACTATAAAATTCTTATGCCACTCTAGAATGCAATTAATTGCAAAGCTTCACAAACTTCGTTTATTTTTAACGTTGTGCAATCCTAGACATAAGCTTTTGTCTGAAGATCTTGAGAGGCGTCTAGTGAAAGAAGGTTGAAGATGTGAGGGTCTGTGCTTTTCTTTTTTTTGATGGAAAAATGGTGCATAGTTTCTCCCATTTTCTAAAGAGGGAGCTTCTGCCTTTTTTTTTTGGTGTCCTTTCATGAAGAAGCCGAAGAGAAGCGCCATTGTTGGATTTTTCTAAAAGGGAGGTTTCTCGGTTGTGAGATGAAGAAGCATCAGCTTTGGCTTTGGGTGTTGAAAAAAACTGGGGATCTCCCCTTCTCTGCGGCACTGCTCTTTGCTGAAGGGAAAAGGGTCTATTAAAAAATCCAATCCTTTAGGTCTAGGTTTTGCGTTTTAATAAAAAAGAGTTTGAGCCAAGAGGGTATTGGGTATGGTAGATTGCGTTTTGAGTGGGTTATTCGGTTTGGACAGATTTGGGTATAGGCTTTGGACTCATCATTAATTTCTACCCAATTTCACAAGACAAATCTTTCTTTTCCAATTCTTTATTTTATTTTCTAATTTTTCCTTTTTCTTTTAATTAAAAAATCCGAAATTATTCAAAAGTGTAAAATTAAACTAATTATAATAATTATAAAAAGTACTTAATCCTAAATTAAAAGAGAAAAAAATTAATAAAAGAAAAAAGTGTAAAAAAGAGGCATTTTTTGTGATTTTCGATTTTTATAAAACAAATAATTATTAATTAATCCTAAAAATGTAAAAATAAATCCTAAATGCAATGCATGATATTTTGGTATTTTTCATGATAAAAATCCTACAAAATGGCAAATAATTGGAAAAAGTCTATTCTCTTTGATTTTATATGAGTATTTCGTAGAGGGCAAAAATCACGTGCTTACAGCTGAAGAGAGTGAGTTCCCACCAGAAAATAATTTAGAAAAACAGATATAGTGAGCCAATCTTGGCTAGAGGAACAAGCTCAACTGATAAAATTCCATGAGTATCTTTGTGACGGTCTTTCAAATATGACAGAACAACTGATAGAAGTAAGAACTGATCTTAGACAAGAGATCAGCCAATTTGGCAGCTCTATTCGCGACTTGGATGCAGAATTGAGTGCAAAGGTGATGCGTGTAACGTCCTACAATTTAGTGATGAGTTGTGTGAAGTTGAAAAAGATCTTCTAGGCCAAGTTGAGGAGCTAAGACAATAATACCAATTATGAGACCATGTTCTTGTGGATGATGCTAAGTTTGAGGCCTCTCATGCCCTACAATCAATTGTCGTATATACTGGCCAACTTATGGAGTAGAAAGAGAAATTTCAACTATTCAACAATATTATTAATGATGCTAAGGTTTACGAAGAGTGCAAAATTGAGGAAGTAAAAAATAATGCAATTTTGGAGTTGTAGCGTATTAGACCTCATTCTAAACACTTTTCAACATTGTATTTAGTTGGTAAGATGGAAATTTATCCATTCGATTAGATGAGGAACAAAGTGTTTATATTTGAAAATTTTCTATACTAAGGAGGCAAAACGACATCCGCACTTAAGCTCCAAAAAGTGCAAGATGCGATATCTATTACTTGGTTCCTTTATTTTTATACCACCGCCCCATGAACATGACAAAAAAAATGATGTAAAATTTGGGGCACAATTCATATCCTCAAAGTGGAAGGAAAAGTGATGAAAGTTATGGCGTCGTGCGGCGACGTTAAATCAAGCGCTTGTTGGGAGGCAACCCAATTTTCTTTTTCTTTTTTTGCTTTTGCTTATTATTTTTACTGTGTTATTTTTTTGTAGTTTTTGTAATTTTTAGAAGTATGAACATGGAGTCAAAGCCAATAGGCATGTGCAAAAGTGTGCAGGTGGTTAAAACTAAGTATGGGGTGGCCATGCTAAGTCCTATACCAAGGAGAAGTTTGAGTATCACGTGAGCTACTAATACTTCGGCCATTGGCCTACGAGGGAGTCTCTTTTACTCTATTGTTATTTTGAGTGTGCATTGAGGATATTGCACAATTTTAAGTATAGGGTGAGAAGATTGCCTGAATAATTTTCTATGCTATCTTAGCTTAGTTGTAGTACTTGTTCTAAGTGTATTAGTTTTTATTAAATATAAAAAAGTAAAAAATGAAAAAAAAATCAAAAAATTGGGACTTTTCCTGATGATGGATGTTGTGGACAACTTTCTTGAAGTACTAAAGTCCAATAATTAAAAACATTTCAAAAATATTTTCTTTTTATTTCTAGTTACTTTTAGTTAGATAATAATCCCTTTTAGTTTTTCTTTGTGCATCGGTTCTTTTCCAAGGGATGTAACTTGAACCGGGTAATTTTTTTTTTATTTTTCAGGATTAGATTTTTTTCACTCTTTATTTTAAGACTAGAAAAAGAGGGAGAAGGAAACTTTTGTGACTTGTTTGACACTAGCATATTTAGGCCTATACATGAGTCATACTTTCCTCTAAGTGCTTAAGTAACGAGTAAAATAGCAGACTTTCTGACACGTGAGCTCAGGGTTGTGACTCTGTATATAACTTATGCTTATTTTGTTGTTCGCTATGATCATGTTTATCTTAGAATAGAATTGATGCATCTTGATTGATACTTGTGCCATGTGTGGTGAGAATTTCTTACACATATTTCATGTTTTGCATCTTAGTCTAGAACTTGCCCGGCTTATTATTGAAGTGAAATAAAAGTGTTGCTCTATTTAGAAGATAATAATAGGCTCTCTTTATTATGTCTCATGAATTTTATCATGTTCAGATATTGCATCACTAGTTAGCCCTTTGAGCATGTAGCTTTTTGTTGGAAGCCGTATTTTTTTCCCTTGATTCTTTTGTTGAATCCCTAGTTTTTTCACCCTGCTTCCTTGAGCACTATTTCTTAGACCGTAATATTAATTGATAAATTTGAAGAAATGGAAGGTTAAGTAAAAAATGTTGACCAACGATAGCTGAAAGGTGATAAAAAAGGCCTTCTTGAAAAGAATGTGACATGAAAAATAAAAAAAAAGAATGAAAAAAAAATTGCTTTGAAAAAAAAAGTTCTTGATATGAGGGAGATAATTGTGAAGCAATAGATGAAAAGAGGGCTGAAAAATAAAAGTAAAGAGTAGAAAATAATGGGTGATGAAGTCTAAAAGTGCAAAGTGCTTAGGGAAGTGTAAGTCACTACTATATAGTTCTCCTACACGTCCCTTGGCTACCATTACAACCCGTTAAAGTCCTATTTGATTCTATTCAAGCATACTCAATTATTAGAGATGTACATAATGGGCAAGCTTATGGTTCTTTGTGCATACATGTGAATTCGTTTGTGAGTACGAGAGTTGTTCTTTGATGCTAAGTCCTTAAATTATATTTATTTTTTGATTTGAGTGTATGGACTATTTCTTTGTGTGGTGGCACTTATTTCATGATGTTTAGGTGATGTTATTAGTTTTATTTGACAGAATAGGTGAGCGAGCTTAAATTTGAGGAGTTAGAGTCCCTCTCTAAGGTTAGGAGGTTAAAAGTTTGTTGTAGGCTTGATTTATTGAGAGTAGTTTTAATTCTCACTCGAGGACGAGCAAGATTCTAAGTGTGCGAAGTTGATGTTAGCTTAAAGTATATATATTTATTTAGCTTAAAGTATATCTCCTCATGTTTTACTTTTGTTTCATTGATTTAGGATGTGAAATGTGTTGATTTGTATTAATTTGAGATATTTTTATGTGTAGGAATGATCCGGGAGCAATCGGGGGCGAAATATGCAAAATTAGAACCAAAACGGTCGAAAACAGGAGGAATGGACATTGCAGCGCCCCCGGAAGCACCTAGCCCTACCTGTGGTGCCAAAACCTTAGAAACAATATCACAGCACCATGGAGGACGCCTAGCGCTAGGCCTGGTGCTAGTGACATGAAACTTGTCCAACTTTGTCCGGGATAAGGTTATTTCGGTCATAGGCCTACCCAACACATATAAAAGCAAGACAAAATATATTTTTGAGGGGAATACGCCAGTTTGGAGATATCGAATATACTTTGAAGGATAATTCACGTGGGGGAACACAAACCACGCTTGAAGGAGGCTTCGAACTAGTTTTTCTTCTCGTCCCTTCCTTTAATCTCATAGTTCATTAGTTCGAGGGTTGTTGGGTGCTACATGAACGTTGCAGTTGAAGCTTGAATTGTTCTTATTATTTTATCATATTGGATTATTTATTCAATCTTGCGCTTAATTATTTGATTGCTTGATCACCAATTAAATAGTATTTATGAATCTAGGATTGAACTCGAGAGAGGAAATTCTAGATTGCATATAAGATTGAGAAGAGCAAGAACTTAACTCTGAGGGGGAGCGGGTTTGCGGTTAGGATAGGAATATACCTAATCGTCTTGCTTGGTTATTATATAGGAATTATTAATGTATTCTTGTTAAGCCTAATTCCATAGGAATATAGGCATTAGGTTAGCTTGAATAGGCAAGTTGTACTTCAGGAGAAGGCTACGAGCAATATTAACCCTATCAACCAATAAACCAGATAAAATAATTAGACAATTTAAGTGGAAAACTCAACGGGATTGTTAGCTAACCCATAGCTCTAGAATATTCTCTCCCATTGAATCTGTCTTGATGCTTGTCGTTGTTTTCTTTAATCTCTTAATTTGTTACTCTAGATTATCTTTAGTGAAATATTCATTATTTTAGAATTAGCTTGAATAGATTAATTATTTGGATTTAATTTAGATGATAGTTAATCACAAATCCATGTGGGTACTATATCTGGACTTACAATCCTATATTACTTGTCAACCACGTATACTTGCGTGTGCATTTGGGAGCAACAACGACCGTGCTCCCATCGAGAGTAGTTTTACTGTGGCCGATGAAGCCAAGACAGTAAATGCGTGCTTGACTTTTGACGAAGATCAGCGGCTCAGTTCCATGGTGAGTATTGGTAGTCGATACAGGCTTTATTTTAGTTTTGTGTCTTCCCTTTCTTATTGAGCTCCCTTTTCGCAGGCCTTTGAGAAGCTCAAGTCCGAGTTGCTTCATCATGAAGCTAGGTTGAGGAAAGCATTAGATGGGGAGAAATACCTCAAACTTCTTTGTAAGAACGGGGGAGATGAGTTGGACTACCTGCGGTACAAGGCGGATCGAAGTCGAAACTATGAAAGCTTTCTCAAAAGAGAGGTAACCTTTTTTTGAGTCGATGTGCGCTTCCTTCTGCTTTCAGAGATTAATATTCTGATCTTTTAGATGCAGAGTAAAATGTAGGACCTGGAATGACTTTGGGGCAAAGTTGGCTGGGTTAAGAGTGAGTTTAAAGAGCTAAAGGCTCAGGAAAATGCCCAAGTTGCGGCCAAGAGGGATGCTTTGGCCAATGCCCAAGAGGGATGCTTTGGCCAATGCTTCTGCCCTCGAAGTGCAACTCTGGAATGCTCAAGCAAACAGCTCATTAAGAATGAGCATGATTTCTTGGCTCAAGTCTGAACTTCTAAAGATGAAGGACGAGGTTGTAGATGCTCTGGCTGAAGCCGAAGAGATCTGAACCAAGGCTGATAAGAAAGTGACAATTTATTTGCAAGATGCTATCGATGCTCGAGCTGAGCATAGAAGGTCTCTCGACCGAGAGAGCAGGAGCATAAAGTATGTTAGGTGTAAATCTTGGAGGGAAACCCTCGAGGAGATACATGCCAGGGGCTTTGATCTCTCGGAAGAGATAGAGTAGGCAGAGGTGGATGAATATAACGCTAAGTTCCTTCTGTCTGATGCCGAAGATAGTGAGAAAGAGGCCGACGAGCCATACTCCCCGAGGGGGACGTAGATTAGGCCTTTCTTTTCTGATTTTGTGTATAGTGCTTTCAAATAACGTTGTAAATGGAGATTTGCATTTTTCACATATACGTATAAAAGGAAGTCTTGCACTTTTATTTTTCATGCACTTCCCTTTGCTTCGATGTTTGTCAGTCATTATCCAAATGAACTGGTCTTTGAGTTAAAAGAACCCTTAGGTTTATTGTACGACCCTGGGCTCGTTGGGCTAGCCTGTAGGCTCTTACGCGTTTGGTCAGTATGATCTTTTAGTATAAGTCGTCGTTTAAGCTCTTATGCTTTTGCTCTTAGGCATATTCAGTTAACTGTTTCGGGTTCAGTCTCCGAGTCGGGTTTTGACTCGAGCTCATTGAACCTTAAGTTTTTGAATTTAAAGCTGGCCCTTAGGATCTTACGCGTTAGGTCGGTACGACCTTTTATATGGGTTGGCGGCAGTGGCTCTTACGCATTAGGTCGGTACGACATTTTATATGGGTTGGCGGCAGTGGATCTTACGCATTAGGTCAGTACGACCTCTAATACACGCTTTATTTTTCCCTCGTTAATGACTTTTTGAAATTCTGTTTGTTGACTCTTTGACAAATTGAAAAAAACCTCGATTGTGAGTCGTTATATGTTGATGAACAAGCACCTCGGGAGGTTTTGCTCGATAATTGAGTGTTTTAAAGCCTATAGTTTGGAGGTAACATGGTCGAAGCTCTTTTGCCTATGTCGAGGGTAGCCTTTTTAACTGGTTCATTTTGAAGTACTTTCGAAGTAATTGAGGGCCTGTAATTTTATAGCAACGGTTGAGCATCCCCGAGCTGCGTTAGTTTGGCCGGAGCCTTATGACCGTAGTCATTTATGTTTGGCCGTAGCATTTTCATTCCAGAATGAAGTAGTTTTGACATTTATATCGAGGGTATTCCTTTTTAGGGGTCTTACGAGTTCGAATATATAGCCTTAACTTTAAGGTTGGGGAAATGCCTTTTTGTAAGGTTTTATAATTTTTACATGCCATACTTGAGGTCTTACAATTTTGGTTACTTGGAACAAGTATGGCTCATGCCTTTCTTGAGGTCTTACAGATTTCGGTGTTGCCTTCTGAAGGTCTTACGAGGTCGAGTTTGCCCATATGGGGTCTTATGGCCTCGAGTATTGATAAGTCGATAGGATGGCAATTGGCGACAGTAACTGAGGCATTGAAAGTTTTCTTGGATCTAGAGCCATTTTTGTAGACTTGACGTTGCCTTATTGAGGGCTTACGAGTTTTAAGCTTCGGACCCGAAGGTCATATGGCTTCGAGTTTTTGATGCCACACCCCGAGTGTTCGGGACATTTTTTGGCTCTAGAGCCATTTTTGTAAGCTTGATGTTTCCTCATTGAGTGCTTACAAGTTCTAAGCTTCCAACCTGGAGGGCTTCAAGTTTTTGACGCCAGTCCCCGAGTGTTTGGGACGTTTTTGGCACTAGAGCCGTTTCTGTAAGAAAGAGCGAACTTCTTTAAAATGCGAAATACTTTGATGGAGGGGAAAGTATTTTTTGATTACTTGGTACTAGTATACGCATTTTCTCTATCAAGGGCTCTGTTATTCTATACGGACATGGTTCGTTCGACCGTTTTCCCGGTATATCATTTTCCTATTGAGACACCATTTAGCACTTCTTGGCTTCTCTGAGGAGGTGACCTTCCGGGGGATGCCCCCCAGTATCCGAGGTTGATTGAAGAGAAGCCTTGAATACTTGTTGAGTCTTTCTTAGGTAGCATATGGACGTTGCCTTATTAAAAACCTTACCGATAAAACCCTTCGTGGGAGAAAAACTCGGTCGAAGGAAAATAGTGCAACGTATGCATTTGGAACCTAAGGACTTTGAGTTGGAAAGCGCTTTGGCCGTTTCGATTGGATACCTGCACTCAGGTGAGTGTAAAATGTAAAAAAAGTAGATGAGCATACCTTAGTGTTGATGGTGCTTTGGGCCTCGATATGTTTTAATCATTTGTTATGAGGACGTGGTATGGTCCTTTGCTTTGTTTAGTCGGGTGTAGCCGAGAATATAGCCCGTTATTACTATTTTACCGTTTTCTCATCCTTTGGCTCCTTTGATGGCGTAGGTATTGGTGCGGTGCCACAATGTGCACCACAAACATCTCTTTTGTTGCATGTTGTTCTATGTAAATAGTTTTAATTCCTTCCTTCATCGAAAATTTCATCATTTGATGGAGGGTGGATGGTACCGCCCTCATGCAGTGTATCTATGGCCTTCCGAGAAAGACATTGTATCTCATGTTTCCTTCGATGACATGAAACTTGACATTTTGGGTAGTGCCGGCCACGTTAACTGGGAGGGTGATTTCTACTTTCGTTATTTTTCTCACCATGTTGAATCCGTTGAGGACTCGAGAGGCGAGTACGATCTTGTCGAGCAGTCCAAGCTTCTCCACCACCCTCGACCTGATAATGTTGGCCGAGCTACCTAGATCCACAAGCACACGCTTAATTTGAAATGTATTTACAATAAAATAAATTACCGATGCATCGTTATGAGGCTAAGATAGAGCCTCGATATCTTCGTACCTAAATGTGAGGGCGTCCCCGGGTATGTACCCTCGGGTTCGCTTCTCCTTGGTGATGGATAATTTGTTATCCTGACCATAGGTTCATGTGGAGCATCGATGCCTCCAAGGATCATGTGGATGGATGTTGTGACTCATCTGTTTCACTCTTCTTGGATGCTTCTCTTTCCCGGAACTGATTATTGTCTCTGTCGCTGAGGAATTCTCGGAGGTGCCCCTTGCTGAGTAGTATGGCTACTTATTCCTTGAGCTTTCGGCTATACTCGATCATGTGGTCGTGCGTGCCGTGAAATTCGCACACCAAGTTATGGTTCCTTTGCGAAGGATCTGATTGTGCAGGCCTTGGCCATCTGGTATCTCTAATTTTACTGATGGCGAATAGATGTTTGAAATGTCAACGTTAAAGTTATATTTCGATAAGTCGGGTGCCTCTGTCAGCCCTGTGTGTCTATTGAACACAACTTTGCTAACAAGTCCCTGAGGATTCTGGCCTCGATCTATCCTTCAGTCATTGCGGTGTATGATACGCCTTGGGGCGTTCCTTCTTTCTTCGGTGTATGGTTGGTATCTTTCCTTGTTTGGTTTCGGCTCCTTTGCCAGGAGCCTGATATGATATACTGAGCCCGAGGGGGCTCCTATGTTGTCTTCCTCAACCCTAATCTTCGATTGATATCGGTTATGGACATCCGACCAAGTCACACCGGGATATTCAACCAAGTTCTGCTCTAATTGCTTCGAAGCCACCGAGCAACGTTCGTTCAAAACTTGGGTGAAGGCCTACACTACCCATTCGTCGGAGACTGGCAGTAGTTCTATTCGTTCTATTTGAATGCGCGACACGAACACTTGCAACATCTCTTTTTCTCTTTGTTTGATTTTGAAGATGTCTGATTTCCATGTAGCCACCTTCATGTCACCGACATGTACTTTTATGAAAGAATCTCCCAGCATGGAAAATGAATCTATCGAGTTCGGAGCGAGGTTGTGATACCACATCATGGCCCCTTTTGAAAGTGTTCCTCCAAATTTTTTGAGCATGACAGACTCGATCTCTTCGTCTTGCAAGTCGTTTCCCTTTACTGCTCAAGTGTAGGCAGTGCCATGATCGTTGGGGTCCAAGGTCCATTATACTTTGAAAGATCGGGCATTCTAAATTTCTTCGAAATGGGCTTTGGAGCGGTATTTTGTGGGAATGTCTTTTGCATGAATTTCTTCGAATCTACACCTTTCAGGATAGGGGGTGCGCTCGGGATCTGGTCGACCTTTGAATTGTAGATCTCCACCTTTTCGTTGTTAGCTTCTATAAATTTTTTGCCCGATTCAATCCTCTTTGTGAGGTCTTTGAGCATATTCATAATAGCGGGGTCTGCTGCTGACCAGTTGTTACTCGATCTTTCCGGTACTTGTTCAGCTCGAGGGGTCGTTTCCAGTGATACTACGCTTGGAGCTTTTTGGTGGCTTTTCAGTTGAGCTATAGCCAACCGTTGTTCCTGAAGCATCTCAAAAATAATATGAAGCCTAACCTCTTATTCCTCTCGAGTTGGGGTTTCTGAGCTTCTTGTTGATCTCCTTGGTGTATGCTCTTGTTTGTATGGGAGCTTATATCGACATGTTGGGCATCGCCTGAGACCATATCTACGGGGATTAGCTCTAGCATGTCCTCAGGGTTTCGTGGTGGTACACCAATACCTGGAACAGCTACGCCATTCTCCCCGTAGTCCTCAGCACCATTGTTCCCATATGCATTTACTGAGTTAGGCATTTTAACCTGAAATCAAAGATCTTAGATAAGAAAAAGTGTGAAAGATAACTTGCATTATGCAGTAAACTAGGGAGAAAACAATCATTATTATTTTTAGCCCCACGGTGGGCGCCAAACTGGTTACCTTGAAATGATAATTACAAGTAGATTTGATTTTATGGTTCTAAAAATACGTCATCTATTTATACGCTAATTGTTAAGCAATAGATTCCAAGTGAAAGATTAGAAGATAATATAAGAGGTTGTAGATAATGTAATAATGAAATCGAATGGCTAGAAATCGGTGCCTCTAGCTGGCATATACGGGGCCTCGAGGTCGAGTCGGATGTCCGGCTAAGGGTAGTTGATGGAGAATTAACAGTTATGAGATCTGTGATGGCAGCTTTTTATGGTCAATAATAAGCAATAAATGAAGAACAATAAATAGAACACAATGCATATAAGCAATAGATTTAAGTACTGGAATCAAGATAGTATGTTTAAGTTAGAGAGCAGAGAATGTTCTTGTATTGAATGTTGTGAATTGTATATATCTTGTATCTTCTCTACAAAATTACCAGGATCCTCTTTTTATATCAGGGAACCCTAACATAGTACAAAGTGCATTTATTACAACGAAACATGGAGGATGCAGTGATTTAATGCCATGTTACGGGCATATAGTAGTTTGTCAGCCTCAATCAAGTGCTTAGGGAACTTCCCATTTCTCCATCATAGCTTTCGACCCACATTGCCCCAGAGTTGGGCATCTGGAAACCTATGAGGTTTTACCTCAAGCTCTACCTCGAGACCTAGGAATCGTGCCTATGAAGCACTATGATGACCACAAAATCGACCCCTCCAATTTTATCGCATACAAAAGGAATTGAAGGAAAAACTTTAGGAACTCCTTGATAAGGGGTTTATTCTGTCTACTGTGTCACCTTGGGGTGTACCAATTCTATTTATGAATAAGAAGGATAGCTCCATGAGCATGTACATTGATTACAGGCAATTGAACAAAGTCACAATCAAGAACAAGTATCCCTTACCTCGTATTGATGATTTATTTGACCAGTTTTAGGGAGTAAGGGTGTTCTCAAAGATTTATCTCAGGTCAGGGTATCACCAGTTGAAGATTAGGGACTCAAACATTCTTAAGACAGCCTTTAGTACTCGATATGATCATTATATGTTCCTTGTGATGTTTTTTAGGATAACTAATGCCCCATCAACATTCATGCATTTGATGAAGAGTTTGTTTCGGTCTTATCTTGACTCATTTGTTATTGTATTCCTTGATGATATCCTGTTGCACTCTCGTAGCCAGGAGGAGCATGCCCAGCATTTGCGGATTGTGTACATCGATTGAGGGAGGGGAAGATTTATGCTAATTTATCCAAGTGTGAGTTTTTGCCTCAGTTCAGTAGAGTTCTTGGGGCACATAGTGTCCAATAAGGGTAATTAGGTGCATTCAAAGAAGATAGAGGCAGTCCAGAGATGGCCGAGATCGTGCAAAACCACAGAGATTCATAGCTTTCTTATTTTGGCGGGTTATTACCGCCAGTTCGTTCAAGGTTTCTCGACTATTGCATCACCCTTGACCAAAATGACCCAAGAGGGTGTTCCTTTCAGGTGGTCGGATGAGTGTGATGACCCGGCCAGTCGTCTTAATAATTTACGCCCTGATCCCTTATTAACTGCTTCCCCTAAGTTCATTTTTGCTATTTTGGTTTGCCGGGACGTTCGGTTTTGAGTTTCGGAGAGTTTTGGGACACTTCATCCCTAAATGAGAGCTTAAGTGTTGGAAAGTTTCCTGCAGTCAGAACAGTGTGAAGACGGCCCTAGAATGGAAATCTAATGGTTTTGTTAGCTTCATTAGGTAATTTTGGGTTTGGGAGCGTGTTCAGAATGTATTTTGGATGTCCGTAGCTAATTTAGGCTTGAAATGCCGAAGTGTGAATTTTTGAAGTTTTCGATCAGGTAGTGAGTTTTTGATCCGAGGGTTAGAATGAAATTTCGGAAACTGCAGTAGCTCCGTCGTATCATTTGGGATGATTGTGCGAAATTTCAGTTCATTCGGACATGGTTTGGTTAAGTTCTTGATCGAAAGCGTGTTTTGATTGAATTTTAAGTTCTCAGGCTTAAATCATTGGTTAATTCGAGTTTCCGATGTTGTTTTAGGTGGTTTAAGGATTGGTGCAAGTTCGAATGAAGTATTAGGTGTTGTTGGTACTTTTGGTTGAGTTCCCGGGGGGCCTCGGGATGAATTCAGATGGTTAACAGAGGAAAATTTAGGATTTGAAGTTGTGCCGCAGCTATTCTTCTGGTATTTTTGCATCTGCGGTCTGGGAACCGTAGATGCGGAGACACAGAAGCGAAATGTGGGATTTTCTTCAGGTACTGCAGATGTGGTTGATTTTCCGCAGATGCGGAACTGCATCTGCGAGTGGTGGACCACAGAGGCGGATCTTGGCACCTTTAGTGAAAGTCGAAGATGCGACAAGCTTTCCGCAGAAGCGGGATAGCAGATGCGGTCCCTTGACAACAGATACAGAATTTGCTTGCCAGAAATAGTTATTTCGAGGGTTTAGTTTCAAAAGTTAGAAAAATCAAATTGGAGCTCGGGAGAGGACAATTTTGAGAGGGATTTGAAGAGGAGATCATTGGGTAACGATTCTTTAACCCTTTTTAGTTATATTCCATCAATCTTTAATTAATTTCATCATTTAATTTTGGATATTGAATGGAAAATGGGTAAAAACTTTATAGACCTAATTATCAAGATTTGAGTGGTTGTTTGACCTCCGATTTGAAAGATTTTTATATGGCTAGACTCGTGAGAGTGCGAGAGTTCTGAAAATCTAAAATTTATTCGATTCCAAGACGTTGGCCTGAGGGATATTTTGGTCATTTTGAATAATTTCGCGCTTTAACTTTGAATTAAATAGTAGAATCAGTTGCTTGAGATGTTATTTACAATGTGTGATTTAATTGAATAGATTTAGGACATTTGGAGTCGAGTATTCATGGCAAGAACGTGGTTGCTAGTTGATTTTTAGCCGATTCGAGGTAAGTATCTTGCCTAATCTTGTGTGGGGAATTCCCCTTCGGATTTGAGTCTTCTTTCTTGATTGTATTCCTTGTACGCAAGGTGACGAGTGCGTGCTCGGATTTATTTGTGGAAAATTGCCCCTTTTAGGCTCTTAGATCCTTGTAATCACCGAATATGAAGTTGTTCTTGTTACGATTGAGTTCCTTATTATTAGTTTCACCTCTACATGACTTACTTGGAATTTATCTGCCCTTTTTGGTTATTCTTGTTGCCTAACTGACTTTTACTTGTTTAATTGTAGGCATTTACCCTTCTATAGTCACATTATCATTCCTAACTGCTTGTCTTTATCTAGAAAGTATTATTTCTATCTCTCATGTAATTAATTAGTCTTAATTGCAAAGAAGTTAGATATCCTATGTTTAGTTGATATTTCCTTAATTGTCATTAATTGATTCATGATTAACTTCCTTGTTGTTGAACTGAGTATTATGGAATCATTTTTTCATATTATTTCTCCCTTGTTGAGTTGTTCTTATTGCGCTTAGTATTTTTCTGTTACGGTTATTCCTTATGAGTTAGTTGTACTATCTTTTGGTGAGCTAAAATACTTGAGTTGATTCTCTTGTTTTGTCCTAAATATATTGTCATTTGTTGTGTGGACTTCAGACTGTGATGTACGAGGTCTCTGCCGTGCAGTCATTGATAATATGATGCACGAGGTTTTTGCCGTGCGACTGTTGGTAATGTGATGCACGAGGTCTCTATTGTGCGGCTGTGTTGAAGGGTTGCACGAGGTCTTTGCCGTGCTATTGTTGCTATTGATGTTTTGCACATGCGGCGTAATAATGAGGGATATGTTATATGCTTATATGTGGGCTGCACATGTGGTGGAATAAGGTGGGAACATTGTGATGCACTTGTGGCGAAATAAGGTGGTGCCTATTATATTATTATTTGTACGCGTGGCGTAGTAAGGTGGGGTATGTCAGGGGTTGATTGTAAAGAATTGTTACGGCCTACGGAGGCATTCCTATTTGTTTAATATTGTGATTGTGGGTTTTTTACCTGTATGAGCTTTACCACTTGGAAGTTGTCAGGAAACATTCGTATGCGCGGTCCGTTCTCCTTTTCATGTTTACTAGTTGGTAGAATTCTTGTCAAAAACGCTTGCACAAGCATACACGTAGTTGGACACCCCATTAGACGTGACTTCCTTCCGATTTTGCTAAGGGTGGAGATATACCCTCATTCATCTATTATATATGTGAGAGCTGTCCTAGTTAGCCAGTTAGTTGTCAGCGTGACTGTGAGATTGATAGGGCACAGGATGCCAAGTGTTTGATTTCAGATGCTGGGTTTTTCGTGAGTTGTGGTTTGTAAAAGATTTTTGGTAGAATTGTGGGAAGAGTTGAATAAGACCTATTGTGAACATCATTGTAGGATATGAGTTATTGACACCGTCATTTCGTATCATCATTTATTATATTCTCATTGTTAATTGTTGTCGTTTTCTCCTTATTGTGAATTGTAGCATTTTTACTCATTCATGCAGACGTTACATATTTACATATCATTCCCATTTTTTCTATGATTATACTGTTTATTTGACCGGTAGGTGCCCTGACTGTTCCTTATCACTACTCTACCGAGGTTAGTCTTGATACTTATTGGGAACAACCGTGGTGTGCTCATGCTACTCTTCTGCATATTTTTCTTGTGCCGATACAGGTAGTCTCGTTCAGTTCTATCAACCTTGGAAGGAGGCGTTTCTATAGACTTTGAGGTATATCTGCTACGTCCACAGACCGAAGAGTCACTTTCTATCTTCTTTAATGAGTATAGTTCTCTCATTATTTTTCCTTTGTATAGTCATTCTTGAGTCAGAACCTCTTATGTATCCCTTAGCTTGTGATTTGTGAGATTCCGGGTTTTGGGAATTTTTGTTAACTTCGAGAGCTGTTATTTTATGTGCCAAGCGGCACCCTAAATACTGTTTATTTTACCAGTTCAGTTTTAATTATTCTTCCGAAATTATGGTTATCTTCTGCATTGTTAGGCTTACCTAGTCGTAGGTACTAGGTGCCATCATGACATATTCACGGAGGGCAAATTGGGGTCGTGACAAGTTGTAGGTCGTGACAAGTTGGTATTAGAGCTCTAGGTTCATAGGAGTCACAAATCATAAGTTGGTTTATTAGAGTTTCGTGGATAGGTACGGAGACGTCTGTACTTATTTACGAGAGGCTTTGTAACCGTTAGGAAAATTCCACTTCATTTGATTTCCCTATCGTGTGAGATTTTGACCTTCACAATCCTAAACCTCTGTCTTCTACTCTCTCACAGATGGTGAGGACACGTACTACCCGAGAAGATCAGGCTCCCACGCCCCTTACTGTAGCCGTCGGAGGTCGGGGCCGGGGCCGGGGTAGAGGTCGAGGACACGCACGTGGTGTAGTGAGAGCACCTGTGCAAGCTACTGCCGAGGTACCACCAGCAGATCCAGTTGGAGTCCAGGAACCTGACACGCCTACTACCACCACTACTACAGCCCTTCAGGAGACTTTGGCATAGTTCATGAGTATGTATACCACTTTGGCTTAGGCAGGATTGCTTCCCCTTGCTGCAGCCACATCCCAGGCCAGGTAAGGAGCATAGACTCCCGCCGCCCGCACTTCTGAGCAGCAAGTGCATGTTGAGCATGTCCTTAGGACTATTCCTACGCCGCCTGCAGCACCTGTTCAGCTCGAGGGCATGGCAGCGGCTTTCGAGCAGGAGCAGATGAGGCTAGAGAGGTTCAAGAAGTATGATCCTCCAGTATTTAGTGGATTAGCATCAGACGATGCCTTGGGATTCCTTGATGAGTGCTACCGTATTCTCCGTACTATGGGTATCTCGAGATCGAGCGGGGTTTCTTTCACTACTTTCCAGCTTCGAGGGGCCGCCTACGATTGGTGGCGCATCTATGAGTTAGACAGCCCAAACGAGGTAGCTTCACTGACTTGGGCCCAGTTTTCAAATATGTTCCTGAGAGAGTTTGTTCCTCAGAGCCTCCGGGATGCATGGCACGCATAGTTTGAGCATTTGCGCCAGTGTGTTATGATCGTCTCGGAGTATGCTTTCCGTTACACCAGTTTTGCTAGACATACCCCAGGCTTGGTTTCTACTGTTTGTGAGAAGTTCGTCGGTTCATTGAGGGGCTTATTCCCAGCATCAAATCTAGTATGGCTCGTGAGTTGGAGCTGGATATTCCATATCAACAAGTGGTGAGCATTGCTAGGAGGATAGAAGGTATGCATGCTAGAGAGAGAGAGAGGGCAGGCAGGGTCACGAGAGAGAGAGTAGACGAGATCCAGAGAGAGAGCTTGAGGAGGCGAGGAGGCCTCATAGACCTAGGAGATATACTGGTCCTTATTTTGGAGGCAGGGTGCATCATGGCAGAGGTTCTTCGAGTCAGCCAGTTCAATTCACGCTTCAGACTTTGCATGGTGACTCAGACGTTCATGGGTCTCGGAGTACCCATATCGCATAGTTCCCACCGCCTTACCGGCAGAGAGGGTGCTTTGAGTGTGGAGATACTAGCCACATGGTGAGATATTGTCCCAAACTTTGGACCGATATGTCACAACGAGGTATTCAGGCAGGTAGAGGCCGCCCAAGAGGGGGAGGCCCAGCTCATTGATATGTTTCATATAGTAGGCTTGAGGCCGGTGCACCAGTTGAATGTCATTTAGGTACGGATTCATTTTGTTATAGGGGCACTATCTGTAGTTCATCACAATTCTGCTTATCGGGGTGAGTTCCCTTATTTGTTGATTCCAGTTATGGGTCCCTTTCATGATTTGCCCTCTGTTTATGTGATTATCCCATTGGTAGGTTTTATGAGTGATAGCCATGTCTATCATCCGTTTCGAGCTGTTGTCAAGAGTTATGAGGCTTTTAGTAAATTCATGTTGTCTGTTTCGGTAGGTTTGATGTGATCTCTGAGTATTCTTGGTTATGAGCTGTGATTTCTATGCTCTACCGGTGTGGGAGCAATCCTGTGTTGTAACTTGTAGACAGAATTGATCTATTGAGAGTCTCTAGATGGGTTGATGTGTGCCCTACTTGTGATTCAGTATTGAGGGTGGGATCCTCGTGATTTTAGGTGATTTGATATGTTAAGACCAGGCTATGTACTGCGGTAAGAGTTATATCAGTATAAGATCCTTGTCAGTCTTTTATATGCTTTCATTCTTTCTCATTAAAATGTTCTGTAGATTAGTGTTTTAGAAAAAAAATTATGCTTGTCTGACTTGTTTGATAGTTGCCTTGTGTGTTTTCCCTTCCCATAATCATTCATTTTCGTTCTATGCTTCTTGAGTTCTAGTTGTGGGGTGTGTGCCCGTTGGTATTTGCTAAGAATTAGTTATTCGGGTATTTTGCTATGTGGTTTTCGTGGTTATTGTATCATCGCTAGTGTTGTAGAGGTTTGAAAGGAGTTCCTATTAAATATGAGGCTTATGGCCGTTACAGATTTTGATCTCATGCATGTATTGCTATAAGAAATTTTATTGTGGGCCTATGGGTGATGTGTCATGTTGTGTGGTTATACCCTGTGTGTGTTGGCATTAATTGAAGTAACTGGTTGAGGTTGGTACCAGATATGGATATAGGATCGGGACTTTTGGAAACAAATGGATGGTGAGGATTCTGGCTTGGAGGCTTATTTGTATTGCTAGAAAGGCTAAATTTTAGTTGAGATGGTGTTGTCATGCTTAAGTGGATTGGGGTGACGTGGGATCATCCGCGGGTGTATGTTGGCAGTGCACGAAGAGTGACTTGAGGTCTTCAGGCATGTCTCTATGCTCGTTCGAGGACGAACGAATGTTTAAGTGTAGGAGGATGTGACGGCCTGACCGGTTGTCTTAAGAATTTATGCCCTGATCCCCTATTAACTGCTTCCCCTAAGTTCATTTCTGCTATTTTGGTTTGCCGGGACGTTTGGTTTTGAGTTTTGGAGAGTTTTGGGATACTTAGTCCCTAAACAAGAGCTTAAGTGTTAGAAAGTTGCCCGCAATCAAAACATTGTAAAGACCGCCTTGGAATGGAAATCCGATGGTTCTGTTAGCTTCGTTAGGTGATTTCGGGGTTGGGAGCATGTTTGGAATGTATTTGGAGGTCCGTAGATAATTTAGGCTTGAAATACCGAAGTTTGAATTTTTGAAGTTTCCCGTCAGGTAGTGATTTTTTGATCCGAGGGTTGGAATGGAATTCCGGAAGCTACAGTAGCTCCGTCGTATCATTTGGGATGTGTGTGCAAAATTTCAGGTCATTCAGACGTGGTTTGGTTAAGTTCTTGATCGAAAGCCTGTTTTGATAGAATTTGAAGTTCTTAGGCTTAAATCATTGGGTAATTCGAGTTTCCGATGTTGTTTTAGGTGGTTTAAGAATTGGTGCAAGTTCGAATGAGGTATTAGGTCTTGTTGGTACTTTTGGTTGAGGTCCCGGGGGCCTCGGGATGAATTCAGATGGTTAACGGAGGAAAATTTTGGAGTTGAAGTTGTGCAGTAACTGTTCTTCTGGTATTTTTGCATCTGCGGTCTGTGAACCGCAGAAGCGAATCCGTAGAAATGGCATAGAGGCCCGCAAAAGCGAAATTTGGGATTTTCATCAGGTACCGCAGATGCGGTTGATTTTCTGCAAATGCTGAACCGCATCTGCGAGTGGTTGACAGCAGATGCAGATCTTGGCCCGTTTAGTGAAAGTCGAAGATGTGACAAGCTTTCCGCCGAATCGGGACCGCATATGCGGAATTCGTTGGCCTGAAATAGTTATTTTGAGGGTTTAGTTTCAAAAGTTAAAAAAAATCAAATTGGAGCTTGGGAGAGGGCAATTTTGAGAGGAATTTGAAGAGGAGATCATTGGGTAACGATTCTTTAGCCCTTTTTAGTTATATTCCATCAATCTTTAGTTAATTTCATCATCTAATTCTGGTTATTGAATGGAAAACGGGTAAAAACTTCATAGACCTAATTATCAAGATTTGAGTGGGTTTTTGACCTCGGATTTGAGAGATTTTATATGTCTAGACTCGTGAGAGTACGAGGGTTCTGAAAATGTAAAATTTATCCGATTCTGAGACGTTGGCCTGAGGAGCGTTTTTGTCATTATGCCTGATTTCGCGCTTTAGCTTTGAATTAAATAGTTTAATCAGTTGCTTGAGATGTTATTTTCAATGTGTGATTTAATTGAATAGAGTTGGGCCATTTGGAGTCGATTACTCATGGCAAGAACGTGGTTGCTAGTTGATTTTTAGCCGGTCGAGGTAAGTATATAGCCTAACCTTGTGTGGGGGACTTCCCCTTTAGGATTTGAGTCTTCTTTGTCGATTGTATTCCTTGTACGCGCGGTGACAAGTGCGTGCTCGGATTTATTTGTGGAAAATTGCCCTTTTTAGGCTCTTAGATCCTTGTAATCACCGAATATGAAGTTGTTCTTGATACGATTGAGTTCCCTATTATTATTTTCAATAAAACATGACTTACTTGGATTTTATCTGCCCTTTTTGGTTATTCTTGTTGCCTAATTGACTTTTACTTGTTTAACTGTAGATATTTACCCTTCTATAGTCACATTATCATTCCTAGTTGCTTGTCTTTATCTGGAAAGTATGATTTCTATCTCTCATGTAATTAATTGGTCTTAATTGGAAAGAAGTTAGATATCCTATGTTTAGTTAATATTTCCTTCATTGTAATTAATTGGTTCATGATTAACTTCCTTGTTGTTGAACTGAGTATTATGGAATCGTTGTTTCGCATTATTTCTCCCTTGTTGAGTTATTCTTATTGCGCTTAGTATTTCTCTGTTACGGTTATTCCTTATGAGTTACTCGTACCATCTTTCGGTGAGTGGAAATACCTGAGTTGATTCGCTTGTTTTGTTCATGTATATATTTTCATTTTTTGTGTGGTACTTGAGACTGTAATGCAAGAGGTTTCTGCCGTGAGGTCGTTGATACTATGATGCACAAGGTTTCTGCCATGCGGCTGTTGGTACTGTGATGCATGAGGTCTCTGTCGTGCGGCTGTTGTTGAAGGGTTGCACGAGGTCTTTGCCGTTCTGTTCTTGCTATTGATGTTTTGCACATGCAGCGTAATAAAGCAGGATATGTTATATGCTTATATGTGGGATGCGCATGTGGAAGAATAAGGTAGGAACATTGTGATGCACGTGTGGCGAAATATGCGGTGCCTATTATATTATTATCTGCACGCGTGGCGTAATAAGGTGGGATGTGTCAGGGGTTGATTGTAAAGAATTGGGACAGCCTGTGGAGGCATTCCTATTTTTTTAATATTGTGATACTGGTTTGTTTACATGTATGAGCTTTACCGCTTGGAAGTTGTGAGGAAACATTCGTACGTGCGGTCCGTTCTCCTTTTCATTTTTACTAGTTGGTAGAATTCTTTTCAAAAACACTTGCACAAGCATACACATAGTTGGACACCCCATTAGAGGTGAATTCCTTCCGATTTTTCTTAGGGTGGAGATACGCCCTCGTTCATCCATTATATATGTGAGATTGGTCCTAGTTAGCCAGTTAGTTGTCAGCATGACCGTGAGATTGATGGGGCACAGGATGCCCAGTGTTAGACTTCAGATGCTAGGTTTTTCCTGAGTTGTGGTTTGTCAGAGATTTTTGGTAGAATTGTGGGAAGAGTTGAATAAGACCTATTGTGAACGTCATTATAGGATATGAGTTATTGACGCCATCATTTCATATCATCATTTATTATATTCTCATTGTTACTTGTTGTCCTTTTCTCCTTATTTTGAATTGTAGCATTTTTAGTCATTCATGCAGACGTTACATATTTATATATCGGTCCCATTATTCCTATGATTATACTGTTTATTTGACCGGTAGGTGCCTTGACTGTTCCTCGTCACTACTCTACCAAGGTTAGTCTTGATACTTAATGGGAACCGCCGTGGTGTGCTCATGCTACTCTTCTGCACATTTTTCTTGTGCAGATACAGATACTCCCTGATAAATTCGAATTTTACCAACTTATCTTATCTTTAAACCTATGTTTTTGCTATGACTGAGTGATAAAATCGTGTGTTTAATTCCGTTTACTTTTATTTTACAGGGTGTATGTGATTTAGAAGTAATGGTGAAGAAATCAAGTGAAAACAACTCAAAAAGAAGCTAAAAAGAGGAAAAATCTGGGCAATGCATTCAGTGGTCGCAATTGCGACCAAAACTTGGAAAATGCAAAGATTCGGGCTTGGGAATTGCGAGCAGATTCATGGGAATTGCAAAGTAATGCAAAATAGGCAGTCTTCGCAAATTCGAAGTCAACTGAAAAAGTCAACCTTCGCAAATGCAAAGTGAATCAGCACAGGCAAAGTTGGTAATTGCGAACTTTTGTTTGCAAATGCGCAGATCGATTCTCAGGCCTGGGAAATTCTAGAATTTCATATTTTATCCCCAAACCATATATATACACTACCAAACACATCTTTGAGAGATCTTTGGCTTATTTTTCAGTTCTTAGGGCTAGAGAGAACAAGTTTTGGAAGCTAGGGCTTTGCACACACACTTTGGTCTTGAAGATTGAAGCTTTTGGTTATGAATTTCTTACCCATTTATGTTGCTTTCTTCATTTCCTTGCTTTGTATTATACATCTAAGTGTGTAGTATTTATTCAAAACTTGAATCTTATTTATGGAAATATTCTTGTTTAAAGTGTGAATTAAATACCTTGTTGTGCTTATGTATTGAATGATTTTTATTTATTTATGAAGTGAGGAGTTGTTACTTTAATTATTCTTGTTCTTTAATGTTTCCAAAGGGATTAGCTAACCCTTGGACTCGCCCATTAACCCTGAATAAATTTTGGAAAAGATAATTTGGGGTTGGGAAAGATTAATTAACAAGAACTTGAGGCATTAACCCTCATTTTATAGATTTTACCTAGGGATAGGATTGAACTACTTGTAGCCATTCCGGGTGTGCTTAAACTCTTAATTGTTTTTTAGGGATAATTCAATTAAGAAGTCTTGTTAGTCTTCTGAAGAAGTTAATTAAGAATTAATATCTGTGGCTAATTAACATAAACTCGCTCATATTTGTAAAACCGTGAAATACATTGGATCGTTACTTGAGTGTAATTCCCGATGCAACCATACTTGTAGCCATTGATCATTTTACTTGCTTTCTAGGTTAGTTTACGTTTCCGCATTTAGCTATAAACATTTTCAAACAAAAATTCTTAGTGTTTGGCATTGCGCGATAAGCGATAATTTTCTTACATTCCTAATCGCCTACACATTGTTCTCTGTGGGATTCGACCCCAACTCATCATTGGGTAAATTATATTGCATGCGACCGTGTCTATTACTTTTCTGTAGTGGATTTGGACGTCACCACTCCCATTCAGTTCTGTCAGCCTTGGAAGGAGGCGTTTCTATAGAGACTTTGAGGTATATATGCGACGTCCGCAGACCGAAGAGTCACTTTCAATCTTCTGTAATAAATATAGTTCTCTTAGTATTTTTCCTTTGTGTAGGCATTCTTTGAGTCAGAGCATCTTATGTATCCCTTAGCTTGTGATTTGTGAGATTCCGGGGTTTGGGAATTTTTTTTAACTGCGAGAGCTGTTATTGTATGTGCCAAGTGGCACCCTAAATACTGTTTATTTTACCAGTTAAGTTTTAATTATTCTTCTGAAATTATGGTTATCTTTCACATTGTTAGGCTTACCTAGTCGTAGGGACTAGGTGCCATCACAACATGTTCACGGAGGGCGAACTGGGGTCGTGAAAATGAGTGTGAAGCGAGCTTTCAGAAGGTCAATACTGCCTTGACCATAGCCCCAGTGTTAATTTTGCCATTAGTTTCTGGTTCATATTCAGTATATATTGATGCTTCTCGGATCAGTAACGGGTGTGTTTTGATGCAGGAGGTTAGAGCGATTGCTTATGATTTGCATTAGTTGAAGCCTCATGAGAAGAACTACCATGTTCATCATTTGGAGTTGGCTGCCTTTGTTCACGCATTAAAGAATAGGAGGCACTATCTCTATAGTGTATCTTGTGAGGTGTTTACTGATCATCGTAGCCTCTAGCACTTGTTCGATAAGAATGATCTCAATTTGAGGCAGTGAAGATGGTTGGAGCTGCTAAAGGACTATGATATTACCATTTTTTACCATCTAGGAAAGGACAATGTGGTGGCCGATGCCTTGAGTAGGAAGGTAGTGAGTATGGGTAGTCATGCATTCGTGCATGTTGTGGAGAGACCTCTTGTAATTGATGTTCAGCCTTTGGCCAATCGGTTTGTGAGGCTCGATATTTTGGAGCCCAGTCGGGTCCTAGCTTGTGTGGTTTCTCGGCCTTGCTTGTTTGATCGTATCAGAGAGCGCTAGAATGATGATCGTCATTTGCTTGTACTCAAGGAAAAGGTTCTGCATAATGATGCCAAAGATGTGAATATTGGTGATGACGGGGTATTGAGGATGGAGGGCCAGATATGTGCGCCCAATATGGATGGGATACGAGAGTTGATATTAGAGGAGGCCTATTGTTCATGGTATTCCATCCATCCGGGTGCTGCAAAGATGTATCAGGATTTGAGACAATACTATTGGTGGAGGAGAATGAAGAAAGATATTGTTGGGTTTGTAGCTCGGTGTCTCAACTGTCAGCAGGTGAAATATGAGCATCAGAGCTCAAGTGGCTTACTTCAGCAGATAGAGATTCTAGGGTGGAAGTGGGAGCGGATCACCATGAATTTCGTAGTTGGGCTCCCACGGAATTTGAGGATGTTTGATGATATTTAGGTGATTGTGGATTGTTTGACCAAGTCCACGCACTTCATTACTGTGTTTCATACTTATCCATCATAGCGGTTGGCTGAGATTTACATCAGAGAGATTGTTCGCCTTTATGGAGTGCTAGTTTCTATCATTTCAAATGGAGGCAAGTAGTTTACATTGCAGTTTTAGAGGGTCGTGCACAGAGAGTTCGGAACTCAGGTTGAGTTGAGCACATCATCTCACCCTCAGACGAACGGATAGTCCGAGCGCACTATTCAAATTTTGGAGCACATGTTACGTGCTTGTGTAATTGATTTTTGTGGTTCATGGGACCAGTTTCTGCCACTCGGGTGATTGCTTACAATAATAGTTATCAGTCGAGTATTCAGATGGTTCTGTATGAGGCTTTATATGGGAGGCGGCATAGATCTCCGATGGGTTGGTTTGAGCAAGGTGAGGCTTGTCTTTTGGGCACATACTTAATTCATGATGCATTGGATAAGGTGATATTGATTCAGGAGCAGCTTCACACGCCTCACTCAAAACAAAATAGTTATACCGAAAGAAAGGTCAGTGAAGTCTCTTACATAGATGGGGAGAAGGTTTTGTTGAAGGTTTCACCCATGAGAGGTGTTATGATTTTTGGGAAGAAAGGAAAGTTGAGCCCTTGGTTTATTGGACCGTTTGAGGTGCTTCAGAGGATCGGACAGGTGGCCTAGGAGCTTGATTTGCCACCTAGCTTATCAGGAGTGCATCCAGTATTTCATGTTTCTATGCTTCGAAAGTATATCGGCGATCCGTCCCATTTTTTTGATTTAAGCACGGTTCAATTAGATGGAGATTTGAATTATGATGTAGAGTTGGTGGCTATTTCGGAGCGTCCAGTTCGGAAGTTA
The DNA here is from genome assembly GCA_026770625.1 of Nicotiana glauca. Taxonomy (NCBI): domain Eukaryota; kingdom Viridiplantae; phylum Streptophyta; class Magnoliopsida; order Solanales; family Solanaceae; genus Nicotiana; species Nicotiana glauca. The sequence continues at coordinate 84,861 of MU748669.1, forward strand.
AGATCAAAGGATTTAGCATCTATGAAGGTGTAGTGGAGAGATCAGCCTGTGGAGCAGATATCCATACCTATTTGAGACTTCAAGTATGTTACTAGACTCGTTCTAGGATGAACATTTATTTAAGAGGGGGAGCATGTAACAATTCGGCCGGTCGTTTTGAGAGTTATATCCACATTCCCATATTTTATGCTTCATTTATATTCTTCAGCTGTATTATGTCTTACCGGGTCAGTTGGTTCATGTCCGGAGTGGTCTTGGAGTGAATTGAGACACTTAGTCTCTTTAGTGAAGGATTAAATTTTAAAAATTGATCAGATATTAACTTATGAGTAAACAATCTAGGATTTGAAATTTGATGGTCCGGTATATCTGTTAGGTGATTTTTAACTTGGGAGCACGTCCGGAATCTGATTTGGAGGCTCGTGGTAGAATTATGCATGAATTGGCGAAAGTTAAAATTTTTGAATTTTGGTCAGTAGTGGAAATTTTGATATCAAGGTTGAATTAGAATTCAATAAATTGGAATAGGTTTGTCATGTCATTTTTGACTTATGTGCGAAATTTGCGGTCATTCAGACGTAGTTTAGCGGGTTTCGGCATCAATTGTGGAATTCTGATGTTTAGAAGTTCTTAAGCTTGAAACCAAGTGTAATTTTGTGTTTTGATGTTGTTTTGAGTGATTTGAAGGTTCGACTAAGTTCGTATGAAGTTATGGGATATGTTTTTGTGTTTGGTTGAGGTCCCGAGGGCCTCGGGTGAGTTTCAGGTGGTTAATGGATCATTGTTGGCCCTAGGATGTTAGTTGATCTGCTGGCATTTTTCTGCTGCTGGTTTTCTCTTATGTGTTTGCGAGGGTCTCGTGTTTGCGAAGAGCATCCGAAGATCGAAAGAGAATTTTTCTTCGCTTTCGTGAAGGAGGGGACGTATTCACGAAGGTTCAAGACTAGAGTGCATCGCAAAAAAGATAAGAGGCAGTTGGGAATCTCGTCTATTTTGTCTACGCGTTCGTGAGGGGTGGTCACGTCCGCGATTGTTTGAGCTGGTAAAGCTTCACATTCGCAAAGAAAAGGTCCCATTCGCAAAGAGTAAATTGAAGAGGCAGTCCAAGCGGTCTACATAAATGCGAGAGTGTTGTCGCGTTCGCGAAGAAGAAAATCTGGGTAAGAAGTGTTATATTCAAAATCGATGGTTTGAGCCCATTTTTCATATTTTGAGCTAGAGACCACGAATTTGGGAAATATTTGAAGGAATTATCAGGGAGTTGATTGGGGTAAGTGTTCCTCACTTGATTGCTGTTAAATTCCGTGATTTTATATTGATTTATATCATCTAAATTGGGAATAGGGGTGAAAATTGGGGGGGAGGGGGAATGGAAGAGTTCTTGAGATGGAATTTTTGGGTTTTGAAGGGGATTTTGTTGTCGGATTTGAGTGTATTTGGTATTCTAAGACTTGTGAGTGAATGAGTTTTCTAGTTTTGCGACTTTTGTCGGATTTCGAGACGTGGGCCCGGGGGTCGGATTTAAGCCAATTTAGAGAGTTGGCTTATAATTTGGTATATTTCTTGTGAAATTGGTTCTTTTATCCTATATTGATCGTACTGTATTGTTTATGGCTAGATTTGGGCGTTCGGAGGCCGAGTCGAGAGGCAAAGGCATCGCGGAGTAGGAGTTTGCTTGGTTTGAGGTAACGCTTTTAAATTTGGTTCTAAGGGTTCAAAACCCCATACTACATGTTATATGGTTAGTAATAAGGTGATGTACATGCCAAGTTACGGGCGTGCGGGAGTTAACAGTAAGAACCGTGACCTGGTTCATTCCATGGCACCATTTAGAGCATGTTTGGAAAGCCACTTAGGAATTGGATTTGGATGTAATTGAGTGTAATTAGATAGTTTGGCATGTTTGTTTGGCCAAGTAATTACTTGGCCAGCATGGAATTGGGTGTAATTGGAAGGGTGTAACTACACAGGGGAGGTGAGAATTGGTGGTAATTACACAGTGTAATTACAAGGTTATTTTTTATTTTCTTTCCTTTTTATTTTTATTTCCACTTTAATTTCCTTTCTTATTTTCTTTGTAACTTTTTATTTCTATTATTTAATTTTTTAATATTTTATTTTTACTTTTTAATTTCTTTTAAAATTTTAAAATATATTTTTCTTTGTACATTATTTATCTTTTATTTCTCTTCCTTTATTTCATGTAATTGCTTATATTTTATTTTTATTTATTTTTTTATTCTATTTTTTGAAACTACACCTCCTAATATTATAAATAATGAGTCATTGACAAACTTGCCATATAATGAGTGATGTAATTAAAGTAGAATTTCATTGTTGAATGTGGCTATAAACTTATTATGTTTCCCAATCTAAAATTGTAGTGGAACTTACTATTATTATGTTAGAATTTGACATATGCTAAATAACTTTTTTTGAATTTTGATATTGTGTTATATTCGTGGTTCTAATTTACTTGTTTTAGTAGTATTGGCTCACATCGCATGTTGTTTATTTTTTAGTTAGAAATGATAGATCAGTTTTGTCAAATATTTTAATAATGTTATGACATTATATTTATAAATATTAATTTATTTTATCAAGTATGAATTCCATGATATTCTTACAAAAAATGTATATTTTTAATTTTGTACGTATCTAAACTAAATATTATTAATTTTAAATATATATATAAATTATTTTTACAATAATAGTTATAAATATATGATTATTTATTAGTGTATATTCACGAAAAATGCACATCTTAAATACCAAATATAATATTATTTATACTTATAAAAATTTATAGGCATATATTTATTATATTAACTTTTAAGTTTTGATAATTAGTTAATTTAAAATTTAATATAACTGTGTAATTACACTTATGCAACCAAACAGTAAACTTGTAATTAGAGTGTAATTAAACTATGACAAACAAACAAGTCGTCGTAATTACACAACTGAGTAATTACTAGGCTGTGTAATTACTATCCTAGTAATTACACCAATTCCAATTACAGGGTGACTTTCCAAACAGACTCTTAATGACTCTTTCTTGTTGATATCTGAGTTTTCATTATATGATAAAGTAATTGAGCTGTAAACATGCTAGATACCATGTTAAGGCTTCATGCCGATACTACTGGGACCCCTAGTGGTCGTTTCTTGCTGTCATTTCACTGTTACCTTGTATTCAGTAATATTCATGTATTTCATATCATATCTCAGTCTCGGTTATTATTATTGGCATAGCATATCATTAATTCAGAGCTAGTTTCCATGACATTGTGAGCCCTTGGGTGAGATTAGAGAGTGATGGCTAAGTGAGGCCGAAAGCCTGATTATGAGTGACAGTTATGGGGTCGGGTTGTATGTCGCATCAGTTATATTGATTATGATAGCGCTTGACCCATAGGAACCCCTCTGGAGACTGCACACCCATAGTGGGCGTGAATGATATTATTGAGGCATGGATTTCTCTAGACATGAATTTGTTCGAAGCATTGATATCTGGAGATGAATTTATCCATAGAGTTGGATTACCCTTGTTCATCGGTACCGAGTGACTTATAGTCTGTGATGAGTATGTTACGGGATGAATTTTCCTGGGCGGGATGGCCATATACGGTACCGAGTGGTTTAGTATTTATATATACCTGGAGATGGATTTCTCCACACACTACTACTGAAAAATTGGTCTATGGTAACGCCTGAAAAATTGTTCCCACAGACTGTCAAACCGTTTCCATAGAGATATTGGAACGGTTTACAGCCCATTACATCTGCCCGCGTGCCCAAAGGTCTATTGGAACGGTTCTTGCAACGGTTTGCATCGCCGTGACTATAGATACGTCTAACGCAACGGTTTTCCCTTTATCTATTGGAACGATTATTTTTTTCAATTAGAATGGTTAAAAACCGTTACTATATTGTTTATACAACGCTTCTTAACCGTTACCATATTATTTGAAGCAACACTTATGTAATTTATTGTTACGGTTATGTATGGATATAACAACGGTTTTTTTAAGTTATCGCAACAGTTATTTATGTATTTGGAACTGTTTATAGATCATTTTGGAACATTTTATAGGACTTATTGCAGCGGTTTACATGGTCTACTAGAACGTCATTTGTGTCCAATTGTAACGGTTCTGGTAGGCTATTGTATCGGTTCAGTTAAAACCAAAATATAGCTCTATATATATATATATATATATATATATATATATATATATATATATATATATATATATATATATATATATATATATAAATTATAATAACACAAAAATTCAAATAAATAATAAAATAAAACTATTAACAATATAAATTATCCATCAAGCAAATAATATATCCGTAATCAAATGTTCTATACCAAATACATAAATTTAATACATTTCAAAAGAGTAAGTTTCAAAATTGTTGGATAACAAAAGATTCCTATAGAACATTCATCTATAGCAATTCAAAGTTCATCTCAAGTAAGGTAGTTCTTCACTTCCATCATCTTTTTCCATTTCTTGATCTACTCCACCTATAAAAGAGTATAAATAAAAGTGTAAACAAACATGAGAAGCTCACAATCCCATAAATATAAAATCACACACTTTGATGGAATGTGGGCGATTATAACTTTATATATATTCTCAAAAAAATATAAATCCAAGAACATTCGATGGTATCAAACAAAAAGAAGAATGAAAAATGAAGAAGCAGCAGTAGTACCACATCATACCATGTATCAATCACCAAACACTTGCCAAACAAAAACTTAATACCACTACCAGTTAACAAATACCATGTAATATGTTTAGACTAATAACAAATACCATGTAATATGTAAGAAAGGAGAAGAGCAGAATTGTTATTTGAGACCCATATTTAGTCACCTGCATTGGGTTGGAATGCACAAACATCTAGCTAAGTGAACAGCTTGTATGGACACAGGGCTTGAACAACTTGTGCATATAATTGAACATTTCTGATCTATATTAGATGTGATGTCATAATTGTTTTCTTTCTTGTGCATGTTAAGGGATTGGCTTATGTGGATTTCTCGGATGACAAACAACTGGCTGCAGCCGCTGCAAAAAACTAGCAGACCTTGCATGGGAAAAGATTAAGCATTGCTAAGTCAGATCCCGAAGGAAGAAAAAAAGGAAGCGATTCTCACGGTGTGTCTTCAAGACAAGATATCACACTATGTCTTGCTTCAGTTGTTTTCACTGGTTTTGCACATTCTTATTAGTTCTCTTCTCTACGTTAATGTCATTGCTTCATAGATACCTCTGAATTTCATGCCAATGCTTGTATAAGACAACTGATGTTGGTTAAGAATGAGGAAGATTCAGCTTTTTTAGAATGATATCATGATCGGTATCAACTAGGTGATCTAAAAGACTGAATGCATGTTTTATACAGATGTACTGAAACATGTACCATTTGGAAATTTTTGTCAGCGTAAGACAAGCTGTTTTTTGGTCAATTATTAGTTGGTGAACCTAAACATGTTCATGTATTTATGGTTGTCAGTTTATAACCTGGAGTCTTCCGCTAGACTTTATTGTGTTAAATTATGGTTAAATCATTGCAGGTTGCTTTTAGGACAGAGGTTTTCCATCCCAATATCAACAGTAATGGGAGCATATGCTTGGACATACTGAAGGACCAGTGGAGCCCCGACTTAACTATTTCCAAGGTCCTTTCTTACCTTTATCTGCTAAGAAATAATACAAGGTATGAAAACATACTTATTCAATAGTGTAACACAGTGAAATACTTATTGATGCAAAGATTATTCCTTTTTGGCGCATGCTTGCTAGAGAGAGAGAAGTGGTAGAAGAAGAAGCACAAGGAATGAGGAGAAGAAAATATATAACATTTGGTAAATATTGATCTTGATTCTTACTACCAGCAGATGGTCGATTGTTTAGTTGAACAACAACTTGTTGTGTAAAGGAAGTGTCACTACCCCAAATACCGGTCGTGATGGCGCCTATCACATTACTAGGCAAGCCAACTAAACAATTAACCATAACCATTTTTCCTTTTACATTAAGCCATTTTTATGCAGGTTTAAATATCATACTTTTCATAATAAGCGTTTAAAACAATAGATAAATATGCAGAAGTCAATAAAACATGATCTACACAGCCCCAAAATCGCAGACAAGACGAGCTTAAAACATTCTGCTAGGCCTTAATTTCCTTCTTCGCGAACGCGGTCAAAGCCTTGCGTTCGCGAAGCAAAAAATAACGTTGACCAAAATCCTCTTGCGGGAACGCGATGCTTTACCGGATGAACCTTCGCGAACGCATCCTATACATCGCAAACGCGATGAGCAACTTGACCTCCACCCAGCTGACCTCTACGCGATCGCGAAGCCCCTAATGCGAATGCGATCCATTACATCCCAGCCATTCATGAATGCGAAGACCTTCTTGCGAACGCAAAGGAAAAAATCCCATTGACTTCCTCTGAATCTTCGGGAATGCAAAGGTCCACTCGCGAACGCAAAGAGTAAAAACCTGCAACACCTGAACCTGCAGTTTCTGCAATTTTCTTAACTCCACAATGATCCGAATGACCACTCGAAACTCACCCGAGGCCCCTGGGACCTCAACCAAAGGCACCAACATATCCGAAAACCATAATCAAACTTTTTACAACCATCAAAACACCTCGAATAATATCAAATCACCCAAAACACAGCAGACTCAAGCCTAAGTTTCTAAAATCTTCCAGAATCCACTTTTGATCAAAAGACTAACCAAACCACGTCCGAATGACCTGAAATTTTTCACACACATCACAAATGACATAACGAAACTACTTCAAGTCTCGGAATTCCAGTCCGACCCCAACATCAAAATCTCACCTACCAACCGGAAATCGCCAAAATATTAACTTCGCGAATTGAAGCTTAAATCTGCTCTGAACCTCCAAAACCCATTCCGATTACACTTCTAAGTCACAAATCACCTCGCGAAGCTAACCGAACCATAGAAAAACACATCCGAGCCCTCTAACCCATAAGTCAACGTCCAGTTGACTTTTCCAACTTAAGCCTTCTTAAAAGAGACTAAGTATCTCAAACCTTACCAAAACCAATCCGACCAACCCGATGCCTCAAAACACGGATAACCAAACATAAAGAAGTAGAAATAGGGGAAACGAAGCGGTAACTCATGAGATGATTGGCGGGGTCGTCACATCCTCCCCAACTTAAACAACATTCGTCTTCGAACGAGTCAAGAAACAGAACCGAAGCCTCAAACAAGTGACGATATCTACTCCATATCTCTCACTCGATCTCCTAGGTAGCCTCCTACATGGGCCGACCTGTCTACTGCACCTTCACTGAAGCTATATCCTTTGACCTCAACTTCCGAACCTGACGACCCAAAATAGCTACTGACTCTTCATCATAGGTCAAATCATCATCCAACTGAATCATGCTAAAATCCAGAACATGAGATGGATCTACAATATACTTCTGGAGCATAGAAACACGGAGTACCGAATGCACACTCATCAAGCTGGGTGGCAAAGAAAGCTCATAATCCATCTCCCCAATCCTTTGGAGTACCTCAAAAAACCCAATGAACCATAGACTCAACTTCCCTTTCTTCCCAAATGTCATAACACCCTTCATAGGTGAAACCTTCAACAAAAACTTCTCACAAACCATGTACAACACATCTCGCACCTTCCTGTCAACATAACTCTTTTGCCTCAACTGCGTTGTACGGAGCCTCTTCTGAATCACTTTCACCCTCTCTAATGCATCCTGTACCAAATCTGTCCTCAGTAGCCCAGCCTCACTCGGCTCAAACCAACCAGCTAGAGATCTACACTGTGTTCCATACAAAGCCTCATATGAAGCCATCTGAATACTCGACTGGTAGCTGTTGTTATAAGCAAACTCTGCGAGAACTGATCCCATGAACCTTCGAAGTCAATGACATAAGCACGCAACATGTCCTCCAATATCTAAATAGTACGCTCGGATTTCCCGTCCGTCTGAGGATGAAAAGTTGTGCTCAACTCAACCTAAGTACCCAACTCTCGCCGAACAAACCTCCAAAACTGCGAGGTAAACTGAATGCCCCTATCTAAAATGATGGAAACTGGGACACCATGCAACGAATAATCTCTCGGATATAGATCTCTTTAACCACTCTGAAGAATAAGTAGTACAGATAGGAATGAAGTGTGCGGACTTAGTCAGCCGATCCACAATCACCCAAATAGCATCAAACTTCTTCAAAGTCCATGGAAGTCCAACAACAAAGTCGATTGTGATCCTCTCCCACTTCCACTCTGGAATATCCATCCACTAGAGTGAGCCACCGGGTCTTTGATGCTCATATTTCACCTGCTGACAATTGAGAAACCGAGCTACAAATCCCACAATGTCTTTATTCATTCTCCTCCACCAATAGTGCTGCATCAAATCCTGATACATCTTCGCGGCACCCGGATGAATGGAATACCATGAGCTATGGGTCTCCTCCAAAATCAACTCCCGAATCCCATCCACATTAGGCACGCAAATCCGGCCATGAATCCTCAACAATCCATCGTCACCAATGGTCACATCCCTAGCATCATCATGCCGAACTCTATCACTAAGGACAAGCAAATGTGAATCATCATACAGGCGCTCTCTAATGCGATTATATAAAGAAGACAAAGAAACCACACAAGCCAATACCCGACTGGGCTCAAAAATATCCAACCTCACAAAACAATTTGCCGAGGCCTGAACAACAACTACAAGAGGTCTCTCCCTAACTGGAATATATGCCAAACTCCCCATATTTACTACCTTTTGACTCAAAGCATCGGTCACCACATTGGCCTTTCTAGGATGGTACAATATAGTATATCATAATCCTTAAGCAACTCCAACCATCTTCGCTGCCTCAAATTAAGGTCCATTTGCTTGAACAAATCCTGAAGACTACGATGATCGGTTAACACCTCACAAGATACGCCATACAAGTAACTCCTCCAAATCTTCAACGCGTGAACTATGGAAGCTAACTCCAAATCATGAAGGGGTAGTTCCTCTCATGGGGATTCAACTAACGAGAAGCATAAGCCATAACTCTACCCTCCTGCATCAAGACACAACAAATCCCTACTTTTGAAGAATCACAATACACAGTATATGAACCTGAAGTTGATGGCAAAACCAATACTTGAGCGGTGGTCAAGGCTGTCTTGAGCTTCTGAAAGCTCTCCTCGCACCCATCCGACCACACAAATGAAGCACCCTTCTGAGTCAACTTGGTCAAGGGCGATGCGATAGATGAGAATCCCTGAACAAACCGGCGATAATAGCCTGCCAAACCAATAAAACTACGAATCTCCGTAGTTGAGGACAGTCTGGGCCAACTCTGAGCCACCTCTATCTTCATTGGATCAACCTGTATACCCTCACTGGACACCATGTGTCCCAAGAATGCCACTGAGCCGCGCCAAAACTCACACTTGGAAAACTTTGCATAAAGCTTCTCCTCCCTCAATCTCTGTAACACAACCCTCAAATGCTCCGCGTGCTCCTCTTAACTATTTGAATATACCAGAATATTATCAATGAAGACTATGAATAGCGAGTAGAGATAAGGCCGGAACACGATATTCATCAAATGCATGAACGCTACTGGGGTATTGGTCAGCCCAAAAGACATAACCAGGAACTTATAATGACCATATCTGGTCTTGAAAGTTGTCTTAAGAATATCCGAGTCCCTGATCTTCAACTAGTGATAACTCGAACGGAGATCAATCTTGGAGAACACCCTCGCTCCCTGAAGTTGGTCGAATAAATCATCAATGCGAGGCAAAGGATACTTGTTCTTAATTTTTACCTTGTTCAATTGCCTATAATCGATGCATATTCTCATTGTTCCATCCTTCTTCTTCACAAACAGAACCGTTGCACCCCTAGGCGACATACTAGGCCAAATGAACCCAATATCAAAGAGTTCCTGAAGCCGCTCCTTCAACTCCACCGATGCCATACTACGACGAAATATAAATGGGCTGAGTGCCCGGCACCAAGTCAATACCAAAATCAATATCTCTGCCCGATGTCATGCCCAACAGGTCTGCAGGAAATATATCAGGGAAGTCCCTCACAATTGGAACAGAATCAATACTGGGAGCCTCAGCTCCGACATCCCTCACAAAGGAAAGATATGAAAGACAACCATTCCCAACCATATGTTGGGCCTTCAACAGAGAGATCACTCTACTAGGAGCATAATCAGTCACACCTAAGCACTCGACCCGTGGCACACCGATATAGCCAAAGTGACCGCCTTAGCAAGACAATCCAGAATAGCGCGACACGGAAATAACCAATCCATGCCTAAAATAACATTAAAATCCACCATGCTCAATTGAAAATAGATCAACTCGGGTCTCCAGACCCCCAATAAATACCACGTACGACCGGTACACACGGTTTACAACAACAATATCACCTATCGAGGTAGATACTTGAACAAATAATGCAAGAAACACACGGGCCATACCTAAATAACAAGCAAAGAATGATGACACATAAGAAAAGGTGGATCTAGGATCAAACAATACAGAGGCATCTCTGTGGAAAACTGAAACAATATCTGTGATAACAGCATCTGAGGCAATGGCATCGGGTCTACCTGGAAGAGTATAGAAACAGGCCTAACCGCCCCCTAATCGACCTCCCCCTCTAGGGAGACCCCTGGATGACTAACCTCCACCCTTAGCTGGTTGAGCGGATGATGAGGTAACTGGAGCAGAATTCGATGGCTGACACCTCTGCTGAGACTGACTATCATGAAGACGAGGGCACTGCCTCCTCATATGCCCAAACTCTCCGCACTTATAGCAACTCCCCGGTGTGGGATATTGAGACAGAAGGGAACCCCTGGCACTGGGATGACCAGTAGAAGGACCTGGTATGGAATAACCCTGGACCGATGGAGCACAGGACAAACTCTGAGATAGAAAGGCACCAAGTAATGAGTGGCCCTGATGAGAACTGTGAAAACCATGACCAAATGATGCCCCACGATAACCTAGGTGAGCTGAATGTGCCTGCCTGAATGAACAGCCCCTACCCTGCTGGAACTGACCCCTAGACGGAGTACCACTAAAGCTGCCAGATCACTGAGGCCTCTTAGCCTCCCTTTCCTCTCGCTTCTGACGGTGAACCAACTTAATCTCACGGGCGATAACAACAACCTCCTCAAAGGTATCACCTTTCAACCTCTCCCTAGTCATAAGAACCCCAAGCTGATACGTGAGGCCGTCAACAAACCTCCTGATCCTCTCTCGATCTGTAGGAACCAACGAACCCGCATAATGGGCTAACTTAGAGAACCCTATCTCATACTGCATCACAATAATATCCCCAGATATAACTACTCAAACTGCTTATGCAACTCCTCTCGGCACAACTATCGAACACACTTCTCCAGGAAGAGAATAGAGAACTAATGCCAAGTAAGGGGCGCTGCACCAACAGGCCTACACCTCTCATATGCCTCCCACCAAGTAAAGGCAGCCCCAGAAAAATAAAAGGTGGTAAATGACACACCACTGGTATTTAGAATCCCTGTTGTACGAAGCATCCTCTAGCACTTATCCAAGAAGCCCTAGGCATCCTCGCCCTAAGCACCGCTGAAGGTCGGATGCCGGAGTCTACCAAATCTCTCAAGTCGACGTTGCTCATCGTCCGGCATAACTGGTGCTAGAAATTCCTAAGATGGTGCAACCGGCTGGGATGGAGGTGCCCCCAGTGTCTAGAGTCCCTACACAACCTGATCAGGTGTGTGAGCAATAGGGGTCTGGGTGCCTCCCCCATTCTTAGAAGTAGTTACGGCCGTAGTAGTTGAGACCGCCTAAGCCAAATCGGTACACACTGATAAGATCTGAGCTAAGGCCTCCTGATGGCCTGGAATCACAATAGGCATAGTTGGTGCCTGAGCTGGTGTTGTTGTAGCATACATAACTGGGACTTGATCCGGGATCAGGGCAGCTGGTAGATCTGTCGGTGCTACTCTCCCCTGCCATGGCCTCGACCGTGACCTCGACTCTGGTGGCCCCTGCTGGTGGTGCTGGTGATTGTCCATCCTACCCAGTAGCATGTGTCCTCACCATCTATGAGAGAATGGAATAACAAAAGTTTAGTACTCGGATCAACAATTTCGCACGACAAGAATTTCAAGAATATGAAGTTTTTCCTAAAGATTCTGCAGCCTCTCAAGAATAAATACAGACGTCTCTGTATCGATTCGCGACTCTACTAAACTGGCTCATGACTCGTGAGACCTATGTAACCTAGCTCTGATACCAACTTGTCATGACCCCAAATACCGGTCGTGATGGGGCCTATCACATTACTAGGCAAGCCAACTAAAAAATTAACCATAACCCTTTTTCCTTTTACATTAAGCCATTTTTACACAGGTTTAAATATCATACTTTTCATAATAAGCATTTAAAACAACAGATAAATATGCGGAAGACAATAAAACATAGGGGAGGATTTGACGACCAAAACCAACTTCAGCCTTCTTAAAAGAGACTAAGTGTCTCAAACTTTACCAAAACCAATCCGGATTCAATCCGATAAACCCGATACCTCAAAACACGGATAAGCAATCATAAAAAAGCAAAAATGGGAGAAACGGAATGGTAACTCATGAGACGACTGGTCGGGTCGTCACATCCTCCCCTATGTTTTATTGACTTATGCATATTTATCTGTTATTTTAAACGCTTATTATGAAAAGTATGATATTTAAACCTGCGCAAAAATGGTTTAATGTAAAATAAAGAAGGGTTGTAGTTAATTGTTTAGTTGGCTTGCCCAGTAATGTGATAGGCGCCATCACAACCGGTATTTTGGGTCGTGACAGGAAGCTTCTACGTACCTTAGCATGTCAGGATCAAGTTGCAATTCTGGGTTCAGACGATGAAGTCGTGTGATGACGTTAATTGTAATATGTCGTTTCGTAGCATTTTTTTGTTCGTTCAACTTTTCCATCATTCTTTGTTGCATCAGCTCTTCCATTTCCTCCATTTTCTGTTGCATCCTCTCATCAACAGCATCAGAAAAAGATCCAAGATTCACTATTTTCCCTTTCAAAATAGTCTTGGTAATCCCTCGTCCATACAATCTCATACGACCTGGATGTTCAGGTCCCATGATTGATTCAAAAGTGTCAATTAAATGACTGTCACCTTCACATTCTTCAGTTGATTGTAGTCTTTCCATTTCAGCCTATAAACCAAATGTGAGAGAAAAGAGTTTAAGTAAATAAAACTTAATTATTAATTAAGAAAAAATAAATAAACAAAACAAACTTTAATTAGAATTTCTTATAGTTTTACTAATCGTATTTTCATATGAGCTTTTGTATACTCGGTCAAGTTTTCTTTTTCTTGTAGCCACAAAGATGTCCTTACTTGATAGAGTATCCGAAGTACTAGACATTTCCTTTTTTTTTGCCTAGATTCATGAAAACTAGTATAAGAATCTTTCCATGTAAAGTTAGCAAGTGCATAATAAAAAAATGAAGAAAGAGAAAACATCAAACCTCGTGAATTAGAGCAAAAGGTGGTCTTCCAGTAGTGTGCGGGCACTTCAACTTATTTCGATTCTCAGTATTGGTTTCAGATATTTTTTGCAAATAAACGAGTCAACCAATAGCAACCAACAGTTATTCCTATTACCCATATCAAGACCCAAGACTACACTCATAGTATTAGAGCTTGGTTGATTAAGTAGATGCTACGTTTTGTCTATGCTTAATCGACAAACTTTAAGAGGATTACAAGTTCGCAAAGATGACGGTGTTCCGAGTCAATTTAGAGCTAATAGAAACAACTTAACTTTTCAGAAACAAATGTGATCAATCTCCAACCAACAGTAGCTATTCAAACAGTCAAAAACTAGTATTTAATGTAGTAGCAGACACTATCAAATCATAATAACAATGATGTTATGGTTCACTTACCAAAGAACCATAATACCAAAATGACTGGCTCATTTGTCATACCAACATGCTTTAATATAGACTTCGCATCCTGAATACTTCCTAAGATGCCATATTCATTGAATTTAAGGTTTTCTATATTTCCATTTAACTATTAACAAGAATTAGATAGAACTATTCATTTTCTTATTTGATTAAATTGTCATTGACTTAGACAGTGGAAGGGATGAGTAAGGGAGAAGCATGAAACCAAAAGTAGTAAATAAAAGATCTGAATACCAGATGAAAAGGAAAGACATTTGTTTGAATGGGAAAAAAGGAAGAAGAAGTAGAAAATATGAGTAGAATACACCATCACTCATGTTGGTTCTTTTGGGAAAGAGGAATGACAGAGCTTATGTCAAATGAAAAGCCTGAATGTCCTGATGTAGTTCTTTAATTTTGTTTCTTTATAAGGACTGGATGTCATTCTTAGACAAGCTCTCTCACAAGTAGAGGGTTTGAATTACCTAGATTTAATAAAACATTTATATTCTAAACTCAATACCTGGATAGAATATTGGAGGAAAATTAAATATGCCAATTTATGGCAATCAATTAATAATAAAATTCTATGCACAACTTCTTGATGAAAAAAACTTTGACTTTGAAGCAAAACGAGCAATTGGAGCAGTAAAATCAAGCAAAAGAAGTAGATAAAATAGGTAAAAATAAATAATGTTAAATTTGATCTTTGAATAGTTACCCAAAGAAATTCTGATCCACGTTACCATACCCAATAAAAATTAAACCCAAATAATTTGGGTTCAAAACATCAACAGAAAGCAAGAAATCATATACACTTCTCACACCATAAAGCTTAAAGAAAAAAACGATTATAGAAGATAATTTCCAAATAAGAAAAGAAAAATTACCTGAAGTTGATTTTTCACTGACTGCTTTTTGGGTTGAAACTTTCTCGCGATTGAAATATTTTCTTCATCTGTGATCTCTGTTCTTCAGATCCTTCGAGAAAAACAAATGGAGCTTGGGACTTTTGGAATTTTAGGTTACCAATCGAGATTTGGGGATCTTTGGTTAACAAATGAATTTGGAAATTTAGGACATGGGTTTAAGAGTTTATAGGGTTGCTATGATTGTCGATTCCAGCTTTGAATTTAATCAAGGAAATCCATTGAGGTAAAACACAAAGAAAAGAAAAATGAAATCCATTCCAACAACAATGAGTTGATTTGGGAATTTTCTTTAAGAATTTGCTGGTGATTTTCTAAAGAAGGTGATTTGGTCTTTAAGAGTTTGCTGGTGATTTTCCAAACAAGGTGATTTGGGAGTTGCCGATGAGATCGAGCATTGGAAGTGTTGACAATATGCGAAGAATTTTAATTTAATTTTTATATTTACTAAAATAAAATAAATAAGAAATTAAAGAAAAAAGGGTTATATTGGCGGGTTTAGCAAAATTTACGAGGGGTGGGGGGAGGGGGGACGAAGATGGAACAAAATATCCATTTAGATATTAAAAAAACTTTCTAGAATCGTTACTACATATAGGCCTATTGGGACGGTTCATACAACTGTTCCTATAAAAAAGACATATGGTAACAACTAAGTGTCAACTAGAACGGTTTAGTATCTAAAGTGTGCTTATTTAATCGAAATTATATTGTAACGGTTGTAACCGTTATCGTATCTATTCTATTTCCACGGTTTAATAAACATTTCCAAAACAACCGTTCCCGTAGGACTATTTCCCGTTAGTGACAGGGTTGGAGTACCATTGTTCCTCGGTACTGAGTGACTTACAGTTAGTGTTGTATTTGTTCTAGGATAGATTTCCCTGGGCTGGATGGCCATAGTCAGTACCGAGTGGCTAAGCACTTGAGAGTTGGAGCTTATTGTGCATTTCATACAGTTGATACATTAGCATGTAGAAGAAGTAGAGTTATATATCTTAAACTATTCAGATTTGTATCTACCTTATCACTTTGAGCCGCCTATTTAACTGAAAGCATGCCTACGTTTCTGTATATTGATTCTATTATATGTGTTTAGGTTGAGTTCATCACTACGATTTTGTCCATAGTTTGGACTCGTTACTTACTGAGTTGGTGTACTCATGTTACCCCATGCACCTTGTATACAGATTCAGGACCTTTTGGACCTAGTGGCGGTTGTTGATCGAGGCTTCAAGCTTAGGAGATTATTAATGTATCTCCATGATGTTTGCAATCCTTGACTCTCCATATCTATCTCTATATGTATTTCCATTTGTTTCCTTGAACTTTGTAATAGACTATTATTCCCTTTAGACGCTCATGCACTCAGTGAAACCCTAGTTTTTGACTGGATTTTATTTTATCTTGGAATTTTTTATGTTCAAACAGTTTCTTAAATGTTAAAGGCTTTTGTTAAATGTTTTTAAACCTATTGTTGTTGTGTTGGTTTGTTGAGTTGATGCTGGACTAGTTCCACGATAGGCGCCATCACGACGGGTTTAATTTTGGGTCGTGACACAAAGGAAATGGCAGATCTGGCTCCGGGAGCGATGTTTCCGGAGACAGAAGTAATAGCAATGTAAAGCAGGAAATTATGTTGGATTATTTAAATTGATAATATAAAGTAGCATAAATTTTTCCAAAGATTTCGTGTCCTTACAATGGCAGTTGAAACTATTATCAATAGCTACATCTAGGAAACAAAATCCTAGGATCAAGCCCTAATTGAGTGACAATAAATGGGGCTATTGATGAACGTGTAACGACAGGCTATGAATGCCAAAATTCTCTGCAACGACTACCTTTTTATTATTAAAAAATATTTTCATTAAACGAAATCTGGTGAAAATCATCATTTCGCTTTCGTTGATCATGTTCCCTTCAAGATCTATCTAATACCAATTGTAGTTGTTGACCAAGGTCTTGGTTCTTACTCGATTCATCTTCCTTCTGCATCCACTTTCACATGTCATGCAGTTATTTGATCGTTTAATGTAAACCAATTTTACCCTATAGAGATAGTCTTCCTGCTTTCTAGTAGAACATCTTTGTGTTGTCGGGAAGTTGATGAAAATTCCTTTCTCGACGAATTTTTTTTGAATCCTTCTGAACAATCTCTGACACTGGATAAGACGCACATCTCCTCACATTTAATACCCCGAACACATGTTATCCTATAATTCAGCAATATTTTTTGCCGGTTCTCGAGGCAATCATGACCACGATTTTGGCCGTCTATCTTTGATCCTCTTTGAACTTTAACATCCTTTTTCTTTCATCTCTCTTTGATCTTCTTCAGAAGACTCTATCATCTTCTTAGCATTATAGCTTATTTTACTAAATCTTTCAAGAACGTTGGTCTTCTCTTCGGTAGAGGTCCGAACTGGAGAAAAGATAAAGAGGTTGATCTTGTACTGATCCCCCTACGGTAAGCACCATCATACTTAAACACATGAGTACCGTCTATGACTTCTAAGAGAAGTTCCTATGCAAATCCTTGAACTTGGGATGTTAGCAGATATCCTTCTTTTATTCATCCTTTGATTGTTCCAACAGTGAATGAACATTGTAACTGCCATGACCTAGACATCATTTCCCCTAACCCAGTGGAGCAGGTGACCTTTACCAAGAAGGGTCTTACATATTTTTATACGCACCCCTTCACTTTGGGCCCATTTTTATTGAGCGGGGGACTTGACCCTGTGATCTTGAAATACTGCCATTAGTATCAGGTCTGTTTGGCACAAGTAAACCTCTCTTTGTGGCGAACGTTGGCTAGTCTATATCGGGTGCTCTTGGAAATGGGGGATAGCCAAACCCTAACACCCCCTAAATCTTCCGTATGGGAGTGATAAATTTCAGCAAGTGTGGCCACCACACTTTGCTCATCAACATGTATAATGATAACGATCGTGGATAGATGGAGCGATTTTCGTCATTGCCAACAGGGATATCACCCGACCAAAACTCCATCTTTTTCCAAATCATGGAATCATTAACGTAAGTTTAATATCTAAATCTTTCTCCGTAAAAGGTTGTTCTATGTTATTGCTAACCTTTTTTCTTCCATTATTTCAGCTACTCGGTAGATACCACCAAGAGTCAAAGGCCTAGAATAATGGGTGCAGAAGATTCTAGACATCACTACGCCAGGTAACTGTCGATGGAAGAAGTTGGCCCCCAAATATAGGTGGAAAGCCAAGAACCACGGTAAATTAATTCTTTCTACTTTTCGCCTCTACATATACATAAGTAAACTTACTAACCATACATATTTATTTGATTCAGGACTACCACAAGGTCCCATTACCTACCTTAAAATTGAGGTCTTGACCGATCTTCTAGAGGTTGTGAGGTTGTTGTTGGAGTCTCTTACTCGGAGTGGTGCCCTCTGATCGACCTCTGGTGTAGGTGCTTCTTCTTGGAGTCCTCTTCTAGGGAACAAGAAGCAAAAAAGGTGGTGTTCTTCCTTGGTCGGGGATAAAAATAATAAAATAAAGAAGGATAAGCCTGAGTCGGCCGCAACTACTATGGTTATTGACGATGACGGGGAATCTAGAGACGAAGAGGCTTCCCTTTAAAAGAGACAACAATCTTCATCAGCTCAATAGAATGCTCAATCTGGAGAGCTTAGAACCCTAATCGAGGGTGATATTCGAGTGCTCAGGGGACAAATGGATTTAGTGGAGAATGTTGATTCTCCCTTTCGGTCCCAGTTGCTTCTCCTGGTCATTTGAGGTCGGAGACTGGGCCTTTACCACCTTTAGTTGATAAGCACCCAATGCGCAATATTGCCTGTGTCGCAACTTCTTCTCAAGCTACAACACCATCAACTTTATCCTCCTCTACACCAGTGGTGCCTTCATCACCGGTAACTCCTACATCTCCTCCACCGACCAGATGCACCCGAGAAGAGGATATATATCTTCCACTGTCCCCTGACTATGGAAATTTTGGGCATAACTATTCACCCCATTCTCATGATCCCCTAGGGAGGGTGAGCGTCACTCTCTCATTTTCAAGGAGTGCCATCTACTGTCTAGGCCGGTAGAGATTACCAACTATCTAAAGTTGTTGTCTTTAGAAAAAGATAAGAAGAAAACACACTCTCTTTATGTCTGAGAAGGATCATTTTTTGGCCTAGAGGGAATAAATTATTGCGCATCCCGCTACTAGAAGCAAAAGCTGCTAAGGCGAGTGAGTTAGAGGCTCCAATTTTTAATCCTAGTGGGAATTGGAGTAATTATGCGCTACCAAAGGAGTCCACAACTCAATGGATTAATAGAGATTTTTCTCAAAGAACAAATATGAATGTGGTTACTACAAACTAGTCGTGTTAGGAGGTTACATCTCAATCAAGGGATACTTTGTAACTGGTGAAATGAAAAAAGATCTGGACTAGAATATGCTTGGAGGTAGATTATGGTGTGACCAAGTTGAAAAAGACTCAAAGGAAGGTGAAATTCGTTTTGAAAATGAGGAAGATGTATCCATAGATGATCAAGGCTTGGAAGATGATGACCAAAGTGTAAATGAGAAGGATGATGACAAAAATGATATGCCAAACAATAAAGAGGATGGAAAGCACATCCATCCCCATGAAACAGTTAAAAAGTCAAAAAATTTACTTGAGCAAGGTGAATGAGATCTATAGAGGAGATAACCTAGATGGTATAGGAAATCCTAACTCTAATACTTCTAAGTAGAATCCTAAGGAAGCTAGGGTAAGGAAAATTGATAAAGAAGATATTGGGATACATGAGGCCAGGCAGATTAATAGTGTTCCAGATACAACTGAAGTACGAAGTTATAACCAAAGGAGAAATAAGCAGTAATGTCATAACAATGATCCTAACTCTATTAAGCAAGGGCTGAAGGATCAAGTCAATGATGGGCAGATTTTGAATGTCAAGGTTACAACTGGGGAAATTCAAAAGATTTCTGGGTAGGGGATGAAATCATTAATCCCTAAAACTATAATGCTACAACTTAAATATAAGGAAAATAATGCTAAAGATGTTGATAATTTAGGAGCTACTGGACGAGATATGGATGAGGAGTCTACTACTCAAACCTTTCAACATGTGGCTAGACAAGGTGACTTATCTCCTAGACATATGGATCGTGGGAAATCAGCTGGAAAAAGGGAGAAAGAAACAATCCAAAGACACTACCAATGTACAACCTTAAGGGTTCAAACTAGAAGAACCATCTCTAAATCCAATCATCAATGAATGCGATTATTTGGAATGCGATATTGGTAAATACAAAGAGAGCTTTTGAAAGGCTCATCACAATGCATAGACAACATCATTTCAAGTTTATCATATTGATGGAACCAATGCAACAATCGAGAAAGCTGGAGAGATGTAGAAGAAGGTTTAGATTTGCAAAAGCTTTTGTAAATGTATCAAAATGGAATTTTATTGATGAAGTGTATGAAGTAACAATCATATTTAATTTGGTGCAGCAGCTCACATTGAGATTATTTGATAATAAACAACAAGGAGTTCATCCTCACAATTGTTTATGCTAAATGTGACTCGATTGAGAGTATTGAATTGTGGGATACCCTTTATGATTTGACTAGTGACATGTCATCTCCATGGCTCGTGGGAGTGGATTTCAATGTTATTTGGGATGAGGAAGAAAAGTTTGGGGGTTTACCTATTTCGTTAAATGAGTTGATGATTTTAGACATTGTATAACCGCATGTAACTTGTTTGATATGGGGTTCAAATTGAACATTTATACATGGTGGAATGGTCGAGCAGATGAGGAATGCATTTCTAAGAGATTGGATAGTTGCTTTGCCAATATTGAATTTCAACAAATGATGCTAGAAATGGAGTTGTAATGACTCGGCCGATCGTTTTAAGAATTAATGCCCGGATCTCCTATTAATTGCATTCCTTGTGTTTGTTTCTGCTAATGTAAGTTGTCAAATGAGAGTTTAAGCTTTGAAATTTAAACCGTAGTCAAAGCAGTGCGAAGACGACCTCAAATAGAATTTTGTTGGTGCCGTTAGCTCCATTGGGTGATTTTAGGCTTAGGGGCATGTTCATATTGTGTTTTCGAGGTCTATAGCTTAATTAGGCTTGAAATGCCGAAAGTTGATTTTTTGAAGCTTCCAGTTCGATTGTGAGATTTTGGTATCGGGATCGGAATGGAATTAAGGAAGTTGGAGTAGGTCCATTATGTAATTTGGGACGTGTGTGCAAAATTTTAGATCATTCAGACGACGTTTGATAGACTTTTTGATCGAAAGTAAAAATTGAAAGTTTTTGGAAATCCTTAGGCTTGGATTGGAGAGTAATTTGTGGTTTTAGCGTTGTTTGATGTAATTCTAGAGTTGGAACAAGTTCGTATGATGTTTTAGGATTGGTTGGCAAGTTTGGTTGAGGTCCCAAGGGCTTTGAGTGAGTTTTGGGTGCTTAACAAAAGTTGAATTGGACTTAGGAGAAATATGAAATTGGTTGAACATGTCATAATCGCACCTGTGTGTATTGGGCCACAGGTGTGGCACCGCAGAAGCTATAGGAGGACCGTAGGTGCGATATGAGGCATTTTGGGGTTAGGTCGCAAATGCGGCCCATGCACCGCAGAAGCAGCACCGCATCTTCGTAAAGAGTGTTGAAGGTGCAGAATTCTTGGTTTAATGAAAAGTTATAGGTGCGACATGGTCTCCATAGAAACAGGACCGTAGGTGCAGTCCCAGAGCCGCAGATGCGGTTCCACTGGTCGGAAAATGGCAAAAACGAGGGTTTAGTCTCAAACCTTAGAAATTTATTTAGGAGATCAGGATACGCGATTTTGGGAGAGAATTTCACCTGGGTGTTTTGGTAAGTAACTCTTACTCGGTTTTGATTAGTCTCCACGAATCTATGTTGAATCATCCTTTAAATTCGAATTTGGGGTTAAAATTTGGAGAAAAATTAGAAAAGTTCTTAGGCCAAATTTTGAAGTGTTGATCAAGATTTTGATGTCGGATTGGAGTAATTTCTGAATGAATGAACTCATGAGAGTGTGAGGATTCTGAATTTAAAATTTTTAGCTGATTTCGAGACGTGGGCCCAGGGGACGTTTTGAGCGATTTTCCTAATTTCGCGTATTAGCTTCAAATTAATTAGTTGAATTAGTTACTTGACGTTATATTTATATTATGCAGTTACTTTGAATAGCTTTGGGCCATTTGAAGTCGGATACTCATGGCAAGAACATGGTATTGAGTTGATTGAGCTAGTTCAAGGTAAGTGGCTTGCCTAACCTTGTGTGAGGGAACTCCCCTTAGGATTTGGTATTGTTTATATATGAAATTCCTTGTACGTGAGGTGACGAGTGTGTACATGTGCTAATTGTGGGAAATCTTGTTTTCCTTAAGTAACTATAACTGTTTTTTCTTCCTTGTTTATACTACTTGCAATTCCAACCTACTATTAGCTTAGGAAAGCATGTCTTATTGACTTAATTGTTTTACTTTCTCAACTGCTTTATTTGAATTTTGTGCATCATGCTATGTTAGAAATACCTATTTTATATTGGTACGAAATTTGGATTGAATTAAATATTATTCGTGTTGCTGCTGCGTGTTTACATTGGGACTACGGGATGATATCCCGGGAGATCCCCCTGCATGTTTACTTTGGGACTACTGATTTGTATTCTGGTAGATCCCCCTACACATTTATATTGGAACTACGGGTCTGCACCCGGTAGATTCCCCCAGTACTGGGTATTTATATTTGGGACTACGGATCAGGATTTCGGTAGATCCCCCACACTATGAGTTGGACTACCGGACAACACCCCGGAGATCCACTGGATATTTATATTTGGGGACCACAGGTCGGCATCCTGGGAGATCCCCGGTTGTTATCTCTGTGTTGAGATGTTCTCCTTCTATGATTATTTTGTCTCTGTTACAGTAGTTGCTACTCTTATTACCCTGTGTTACTTTAATATTGCTTCTTTCTTTATATATTCTTGTTTATGACCGCTAGGGCCCTGACCTTCCTCGTCACTACTCGACCAAGGTTAGTCTTAGCACTTACTGGGTACCATTATGGTGTACTCATGCCCTTTTTTGCAATTGTTTTTCGTGTGCAGATCCAGGTACTTCGACTCAGCCCTACTACCTATCGCACCCTTTTTCCTCGCCGAGCCCGGATTTATGGCATTTGGGAGGACAACTCGTTCCCTTTTGGGAATTGGGTTTAATGGAATTGAAGAGTCACCAACTGATTATTTAAGTGCATGAGGACAGTAAGAAGGGTTTTTTAGGATAACCAGAGATTGGGTAAGGGCTTGAAATTATCCCAAAGGGAAGGTGTTAGGCACCCCTGAGGATCCACTAGTATGGTTCCCAGCCAAGCTATTATTGTGACTTAAGATACAAATAACACATAGGCAATTAGGACTTCAAATAAGAGGGAATTTTTCACATGAAGGTTAGAAATAAACAAAGTCGAAAAGCATTAGAGAAAGTATATTTAAAAGAAATATTTTAAAAGATTTAAAGAAACAAAGAGCAAAGGGAAGGGGGTTTATTAATAATATGGATCACCCCACACAACACACGGTAATCACTCTTACACGTGGTGTTATCGCGTGGTCATCATATCTATATCTACCTTTTCCCACCCCGTTAAGGTATTAAAGAACAGAATGGTCTCATTTACTTATTGCATGCAATTACCCCCCTCAATCCTATCAATCCCGAAGTTATTTGGGACTACTAATCCTAAATGGAGGAGATGTTAGGCTGATTTATGGTTTCGAAAGGTAAAAATACTAAGGCGAAAAACAAAACAAATATAGCAATTTTGGGGGGAAGCATATAAACAAATAACAAGGCTCAGATAGACCTCCTTTAAACCAGAGAAAGCACATAGTTCAGCATGTCTTGCACGTACTGCTTAAGGTCTAATTAAAACTTAAGAGTTAGGGCACGCTGATTTATCATATATTTTCAGATAACAAGTTTGAATTAGGCCTGCCTGCTGGTTGTAATTGATAAAGACTGATGCAATTTATAGCTTTTACCCTAAGGCTTGCCTAAATGTGGGACACAAGTTCCTATAGGCATGATATCTGCTGATTTCAAAAAAGAATAAAGTAGGTTGAAACATACTGATTAAGAGGGGTTACCAGATTATTAAAGAAAAGAAGACTTTAACAAAAGTTACAGGTTCTGCAAACGTTATTACTGGTTTTAGACTCATAAGTGAGTGGAATCATTTCAGACTTGGGTGATAATTCCTGTAGGGATGCCTTCTATGCGTTGTTGATTTAAACACTTTATAAACATAGACGAAAATGCAGAAAACCTACAACATGATATCTAGGTGTTGCATTTTATTATGAACGTGACATCTGATTGCATTTGGTTATTAAGACCTATAAACATGTTTACCTAGTGAGAAGTGGATATGCAAGATCCAGAAAGGACCTATAGGCATATTTTCTACATGTGAAAATGCTGAATTTAGAAATCTTATAGACATGGCATCTATATGTGAACACGCTGAATTTAGAAATCCTATATGAGCAGGATATCTACATGATATGCGGAAATCATAAATACCCTATGAGCAGGATATCTACCCCTTTTTCATACATGATTACCCCTCCCTTTTCACTAGCTATCCCCAAAAGTTTTATTACAAGTTATTACAGTCCAAAGAAAAAAAAAAATACATCAGAAATTAAAAATTACAACCAAGGAGAGCCTGATTCAGACTTCGTGTCTGAAAAATGAAGTAAATCAACTCCAAAGATCCTAATCCAAAGTCTTTCTCTTATTTGGATGTGTCAGAGTTCCCTAAGAGCCTCATATGGACTCCGGGCAATGCTCACACCCAAATGCATTACGTATAAACATATAGTGCAGTGTAGAAGGGCCAACCCTCAGGTGTCCAATTGCAGAGGGAATTGAAGGTCCCAAGGTAAGGCTCACAGGAGGGGGCAGAACTTAGGAACTAAGAGAAAATGCAAGTGCAAAATTCTGAAAATGAGAAATGGGAAGGGAAACAGTACACATAGGGATGTAGGGAATACGGAGTTGCAAGAGGTAAAAAGCAGGCTAGTGGGCATAACCCAAAAATAGGAGATGCTGGCACACCCATAAGCCTACTAGAACAGAAGATTTTGAGGTTAGGATCCCCTAAGGGATCAAGTTCAATCCATGGACAATAACTTGCATATTTCCATGTTTTAAACTGTAAATCAAAGCACATCAAAGGGAAATAGGGGATAGGGATTCATAGCAGAAACAAGCAAAAGTAAATCAACATGCTAGTTTAAATATTTAACTTTACAGAAGTAATAAATAGATATAGATGCAGAAACATGTAAGTAAACACATTGTGGTGATGCTGAAAATTAAAATTAGAACATACCAGTTTCAAAGAAACAAATAGCGAGAAAGCAGTAGTCTTGTGAAAGTTAGAATGCAGAAAAGAAGGAAGAATACTATTATAAGTAAGTGAGTATGAGCGCAAAAGAAGTTCTGAATTGCAAAGTGTGTAGTGTAGGATTGTTAATCGTGCGTGTTGTGTGAAAAAAGGTCGTGTATTTATAGTGTAAAATTCATGAGGAAACAAGGTAAGAAAATATTTAAGGAACCGATTGTCAATCAATTACATAAGACTCCCCTTAATTAAGGGATTCAGATTCAAACGGGTATAAGCCAATTAAGGAAAGAAATTAATCAAACACTTTGTGCAAAGTTGGAAATAAGGGGTGAGTACATAAAAGTTTTATTTAAAACAGAATTTTGAAATACACGGTTGTGCAATTAAGGAAAGAGAATAAATTAATAGCCAAGAAATCAGAGGTCGGAGATTTGTTCATGAAGGGACCGAGTCAGAGGGGAGTATGAACTAATTAGAGATTTAAAAACCACTTTAGAGGGGAGTTTATCATATATAAGGAGCATATAAACACGTTAAGCATGAAATAAGGCTGTAGTGTCATTGTAAAAATCAGTAGAAATCGAATATAGAAGAGTTTAGCAACAAGTTCAAACTTAGTTCAAAGACTCGAAGTTAGTATAAAATAGTCAGGGGTTCTAAAAACAAAACCCTAGTTCAATAAAATTATATGATCAAACTTGGCAAAACCCTCAAATTTTATTGTTTCCGCCTTGAATCAAGTACATGGACGAGAAGACAAGTGGTCGAAGCAGGCTCAGAGGTTTCAGAGAAGAACTAAAAGCTCTTGCATGCTTCTATCAACAGTAAAACTCATGAGAAAGCATGATATCAAGGTAACAGACAGAACACATTAGAAGCACTCGAAGAAAAATAGAGCAAAACACTGATAGGAACAGTAAACATGCTTAAGACATTTTTCAGAAGAAACTTAAACAAGGCTTAGCAGAAGGAAAGTAAGAAAACTTAGAAACTTAGCAGGAAAGTACAGTAGGAGAAACATGTTCGAACATAGTAGAAGAAGAATACAAGAACATAATAGAAAAGCATATGAGAACACAGTACGAAAAATATGGTAGCAGAACATACAAGCATGGAACATATAAAACACAGTAAAAAGAACATACAAGAACGGAGTATGAAACTTAGTAGAAGAACATACAAGAACAGAACACAGTAGGAGAACATACAAGAACGTGGTAGATGAAAACATAGTAGCCCAGTAGAGGTAAATACACAAAAGAAAAGGAAAGGAAAATTAGAGAAACACTTAAACTTTTTTTCAGAAAACCCTAGATCGGAAAGAAAGATTTTAAAAGTAATTTTCAAAAGAAAAGCTAGGGAAATCGTTCGATAACTCAAGGGGAGCACATATACACAACAAATCTAAAGAAATAAAAGAAAACCTCAGAGATTTAGGTTTTCAAAAGAACCCTAGAAATGAGAAAGGTTTTGAAAGGCCACCGATCTGAGTCGGAGAAAGAACCAGGCTCAAACAACCTTGATACGCCGGAGCAAGGTCGGAGATGGCCGTGGAACCTTGAGTCTGCAGAGGTTTGGGCGAAAACCTTCAAAGTAAGGCCTGGAATCTTCAGGTATCAAGCATATAGGAGTAATAGGAGGTGACTATAGGACCCTCATAGCCTTGAAAGCCATAGCTTCCGGCGATTTTCAGGGCGGAGGTGGTAGGAGACGATTAGGGTTCAGAGAATGATTTACGATTGGGGGGTTTGGTAAATTAAAAAAAGGAAAGATTGAGTGTGAGCCGTTGATCTGTTAGATCAACGGTTGGGATTAAAAATAGGTCAGGACGGGTTATTAATTGGGTCCGGGGTGAGTAGTTTATGAATTGGGCAGGTCCATTTGAAATTGAAATTGGGGTTAATTGGGGGTGGGGCTGATTTTAGGCTAAAATCGAAATGGTTAGGGCTAGATTTTAAATAGCCACTTTTCCCTTTTTACTTTATAAAAAATAGTAACATGATTTTTGAAAACAAATTAAAGGTACTTAATTAATTAATAATATATAAATATTAAATTAAAAATACTGGAATCAAATTTATAATTATATACACAATTAATTCTTAAAATAGGCTAATATTGCAATTATAGGCAATTTAGCTTAAAAATACTAAATAAATTTGTAAAAAATATGCAAAAATTACCTTATTTTTGGTATAAATGAAAATAAAATAAATTACTCACAAAAATAATTTGAGGAATAGTTATTGGTTGTTTACTTCTAAAATAGGGCAATAAATTAATTTAAAAATCTTTTAAAAATAAGGAAAAATACTAAAACCTTTGGACACACTTATATATGCGTACATATGTTATTTTGAAATTATTTTGCACATAAAAAATATATGGGAAAAAATTAGGTATCAACAGCTGCCCCTCTTTACCTGGGAAGGATGAAAGAGTTGTCGGGTAAAGATATGAAAGCCAATTTTTACCGAGTGAAATGGTTTTAAAAGGTTGACCGTGCTCTGGTTCCTAAGCTGCCTACATATCCCTGGTCTTACAGAAATCAGGTCTTATGTAATTCAGGATCCGTCAGCGGAGTATACCGATGGATATCTTTCAAGAACGAATGTAATATTCAGGTTGGGATGAATGGTTAAGGTCTAGTAGGGCTGCAGGAACTGGAGCGGAGTGCTCTTGAAGAGATGGCCGTTGCTCGCCGGTTTACCTTCAAATAAGAAATACAAGCGTATATTGTGCATAAATTTAAACATGATGCAATTTCCCGTCGGACCATGAATAATGTCCTTGGACGGTTAGGATGATATCCTCAAAACATGACATCCTGGGCCATGAAGCGTACAATAAAGGATTCGTAGGCCATGAAATGATGCTCTTGGGCTATACGAATGATGCCTTAGAACTATGATGCCTTTGAATAATGATATACAAGAGATTAAAAGGGGTCTTCAAGCCATGGCATGGCGTTCTCGGGCTATGAAAATGGTGCCTCCGAACAATGACTCCTTTGGACAATTTGGCAATCTTTCAGCTCATGAGATGCAGTAGGTGGCGATCTTTCAGCCGATGTAAGATATAAATGAAGTTGGCGATCTTTCAACCGATGCAGGTGCAAATAAAGTGGCGATCTTTCAGCTGATGCAGGTGTAAATAAAGTGGCGATCTTTTAGCCATGTAGGTGTGAATAAAGATAGCGATCTTTCAGCCAATGCAAGTGTAAATAAAGTGGCAATCTTTCAGCCATGCAAGAAGTAAATAAAGTGGCGATATTTCAGCCATGCAAGATGTAAATAAAGTGGCGATCTTTCAGCCGATGTAGATGGAGACAGAGCTTAGTCTCGAAAGGCAGAATGGTAGCCTTATGCAATGCAAGAATGTAGATGGAGGTAGAGCTTAACCTCGAAAGACAGAATGGTAGCCTTATGCAATGCAGAAAATGCAGATGGAGACAGAGCTTAGTCTCGGAAGGTAGAATGGTAGCCTTATGCAATGTAGGAAATGTAGATGGAGACAGAGCTTAGTCTTGAAAGGCAGAATGTCAGCCTTATGCAATGCAAGAATGCAGATGGAGACACTGCTTAGTCTCGGAAGGCAGAATGGTAGCCTTATGCAGTGCATAAAATGTAGATGGAGACAGAGCTTAGTCTCGGAAGCCAGAATAGTAGCCCTATGCAATGCAGGAAATGCAGATGGAGACAGAGCTTAGTCTCGGAAGGCAGAATGGTAGCCTTATGCAATGCAGGGATTGCAGATGGAGACAGAGCTTAGTCTCGGAAGGCAAAATGGTAGCCTTATGCAAGAGATAAAAGATGAATAGTAATAAAATTTCTTAGCTGATAGCTGATTGTGATACTATGGCTGCTGGGGATATTATGTGCAAATAGCAACTGTCAATAGGCGTGACGGTTCTGAGAGTTGCATTCCATAACATATGTATAATATATTATATGATTTTAGACTTGAGCGTTTGCATCCAAACAAAAATTGTGAGTTTTTTAAAGGGGAAAGGTTAGTTCGTGTCTCTGCTGACTTTGCTTGACCTGATTGGCTCTATTTTGGTGATACTGTATGTATCATTGGGGGTAGCGTTGCTGAACAGAGCAATTTTGGTAACGAGCATGCATGATTTAGTAAAAGATATGATATGAGTATATATTTAAGAAATAGTTTTTAGATGAACCAACGACTGTGTTCCTATAGGCATGATATCTATGTGGGACACAAGTTCCTATAGGCATGATATCTACTGATTTCAGAAAAGAATGAAATAGGTTAAAACATACTGATTAAGAGGGGTTACCAAATTATTAAAGAAAAGCACACTTTAACAAAGGTTACAGGTTCTGCAAACGTTATTACTGGTTTTAGACTCATAAGTGAGTGGAAGCGTTTTAGACTTGGTTGATAGTTTCTATAGTCATTCTTTCAACGCTTTGTTAATTTAAAAACTTTATAGACATGGAAGAAAATGCAAAAAAACCTACAACATGATATCTAGGTGTTGCATTTTATTACGAATGTGACATTTGATTGTATTTAGTTATTAAAACCTATAAACATGTTTACCTAGTGAGAAGTGGATATGCAAGAACCAGAAAGGACCTATAGGCATATTTTCTACATGTGAACATGCTGAATTTAGAAATCCAATAGACATGGCATCTATATGTGAACATGCTGAATTTAGAAATCCAATAGACATGACATCTATATATCAACATGCTGAAATTGGAAATCCTATACGGACAGGATATCTACATGATATGTAGAAATCAGAAATTCCCTATGAGCAGGATATATACCCCTTTTACATACATGGTTACCCCTCCATTTTCACTAGCCATCCCCAAAAGTTTTATTACAAGCTATTACAGTCCAAAGAAAGAAAATACATCAGAAATTGAAAATTACAACCAAGGAGAGCCTGATTCAGACTTCCTGTCTGAAGTATGAAGTAAACCAACTCCAAAGATCCTAATCCAAAGCCTTCTCTCATTTGGATGTGTCAGAGTTCCCTAAGAGTCTCATATGGAATACGGTCAGTGATCACACCCAAATGAATTACGAATCAACATATAGTGCAGTGTGGAAGGGTCACCCCACAGGTATCCAAGTTCAGAGGAAACTCAAAGTCCCAAGGCAAGGCTCATAAGAGGGGGGCAGAACTTAGGAACTAAGAGAGAGTGCAAGTACAAAATTTGGAAAAGGGGAAAGGGGAAGGGTAACAGTACACATAGGGATGTAGGGAATTGGGAGTTGCAAGAGGTAAAAAGCAGGCTAGTGGGCATAACCCAACAATGGGAGATGTTGATACACCCATAAGCCTACTGGAACACAACATTTACAGGTTAGGATCCCTTAAGGGATCAAGTTCAATCCATAAATAATAACTTGCATATTGTCATGTTTTAAACTATAACTCAAAGCACATAAAAGGGAAATAGGGGATAGGGATTCCTAGCAGAAACAAGCAAAAGTAAATCAGCATGCTAGTTTAAATATTTAACTCCGCAGAAGTAGTAAAGAGACATATATGCAGAAAGCTGTAAGTAAACACGTTGTGGTGATGCTGAAAATTAAAATTAGGACATATCAGTTTCAAAGAAATAAATAGGGATAAAGCAGTAGCCTTGTGTAAGTCAGAATGCAGACAAGAAGGAAGAATACTATTATATGTAAGTGAGTATGAGTGCAAAAGAATTTCTTAATTGCAAAGTGTGTAGTGTAGGATTGTTAGTCGTGTGTGTTGTGTGAAAAAGGGTCGTGTATTTATAGTGTAAAAGTCATGACGAAACAAGGTAAGAAAATATTTAAGGAACTGATTGTCAATCAATTACATAAGAGTCCCCTAAATGAAGGGATTCAGATTCAAATGGGTATAAATCAATTAAGGAAAGAAACTAATCAAACACTTTGTGCAAAGTAGGCAATTAAGGGTGAATACATAAAAGTTTTATTTAAAACAAAATTTTGAAATACATGGTTTTGAAATGAAGGAAAGAGAATCAATTAAAAGCCAAGAAATCAGAGGTCAGAGATTTGTCATGAATGAACCGAGTCAAAAGCTGGGAAAGGTTTTAAACTTAAGGGAAAATAGCAAACATGGAAAGGGAATCCATTAGGCCCATATTCAGAGCGGAGTATGAACTAATTACAGGTTTAAAACCCACTTTAGAGGGGAGTTCATCATATATAAGGAGCATACAAACATATTAAGCATGAAAGAAGGCTGTAGTGTCATTGTAAAAATCAGTAGAAAATTCAGTATGGAAGAGTTTAGCATGAAGTTCAAACTTAATTCAAAGACTCGAAGTTAGTCTAAAAGAGTCAGGGGTTCTAAAAATAAAACCCTAGTTCAATCAAATTATATGATCAAGCTTGGCAAAACCCTTAAATTTTAGGGTTTCTGCCTTGAATCACGTACATAGACGAGAAGACAAGTGGTCGAAGCAGGCTCAGAGGTTTCAGAGAAGAACTGAAACCTCTTGCATGGTTCTATAAACAGGAAAACTCATGACAAAGCATGATATCAAGGTAACAGGAAGAACACAGTAGAAGCACTCGAAGAAAAATAGAGGAAAACACTGATAGGAACAGTAAACATGCTTAAGAAGTTTTTCAGAAGAAACTTAAACAGGTCTTAGTAGAAGGAAAGTAAGGAAACTTAAGAACTTACCAGGAAAGTACAGTAGGAGAAACATGCTGGAACATAGTAGAAGAAGAATACAAGAACATAATAGAAAAGCATAAACACAGTACGAAAAAAATGGTAGCAGAACATACAAGCATGGAACATATAAAACACAGTAAAAATAACATATAAGAACGAAGTATGAAACTTAGTAGAAGAACATACAAGAACAGAACGCAGTAGGAGAACATACAAGAACGTGGTAGATAAAAACATAGGAGCACAATAGAGGTAAATACACAAAAGAAAAGGGAAAGAAAATCAGAGAAACACTTAAACATATTTTCAGAAAACCCCAGACCGTAAAGAAAGATTTTAAAAGTAATTTTCGAAAGAAAAGATTGGGAAATTGTTTGAAAACTCAAGAAGAGCACAGATACACAACGAATCTAAAGAAATCAGAGAAAACCTTGGAGATTTAAGGTTTCAAAAGAACCCTAGAAATGATAAAGGTTTTGAAAGGCACCTATCTGAGTCAACGAGGTCAGAACCAGGCTCAAACAACCTTGATACGCCGAAGCAAGGCCGAAGATGGCCGTGGAACCTTGAATCGGCAGAGGTCTAGGCGAAAACCTTCGATGTCATGCTCAAATCTTCAGGTATCAAGCATATAGGAGCAATAGGAAGTGAGTATAGGACCCTCATAGCCTTGGAAGCCATAGCTTCCGGCGGCTTTCAGAGCGGAGGTAGTAGGAGACGATTAGGGTTCAGAGAAGGTTCGAGAAAGTTTGAGGGGGTGAAGGGATTAAAAGGCGGCGTGTTATGTAAGAATGATTTAGGGTTGGGGGGTTTGGTAAATTAAAAAAGGAAAGATTGAGTGTGAGCCGTTGATTTGTTAGATCAACGGTTGGGATTAAAAATAGGTCTGGGCGGGTTATTTAATAGGGTCCGGGCGGGTAATTTAGGAATTGGGCCAGTCCATTTGAAATTGAAATTGGGGTAATTAGGGGGGAGGGCAGATTTTAGGCTAAAATCGAAATGGTTAGGGCTAGATTTTAAACAGCCACTCTACCCTTTTTATTTTATAAAAAATAATAACATAATTTTTGAAAACAAATTTAAGGTAATTAATTAATTAATAATATATAAATATTAAATTAAAAATATTTGAATCAAATTTATAATTATAAACGCAATTAATTCTTTAAATAGGCTAATATCACAATTATATGCAATTTAGATTAAAAAATGTGCAAAAATTACATTAGATATATTTTGGTATAAATATGAGAGTAAAATAAATTACTCTCAAAAATGATAATTTGAGGAATAGTTATTGGTTTTGTACTGCTAAAATAGCGCAATAAATTGATTTAAAAATCTTTTAAAAATTAGGAAAAATACTAAAACCTTTGGACACACTTATATATGTGTACATATGTTATTTTGAAAGTATTTTGCATATAAAATATATATAGAGAAGCATTGGCTATCAACACTACTCTTGAGGCGAGGCAATTCTCCAGAGACTTCGAAGTATATCTGTCACGTTCGCAGACCGAGGAGTCCCTTTCTATTATCTCTTGTAGTGATAGCCCTTCTATATTTTATTTTGATATAGACATTCGAGTTAGAGCATTTTATCGTATATGTATCTTATGATTCATGGGATTCCGGGTTTTGGGAGTTGTTCAGTTTTGAGACTTGTATTGGTATATGCCGAGCGACATCTTTAACACTACTATAATTGTTTATCATCGGTTTTATTAGTTTTTCTGCATTTTTTTTTCTTTTTCACATATTATTAGGCTTACCTAGTCATAGAGATTAGGTGTCGTCACGACAGATCACAGAGGGCGAACTTGGGTCGATACAGGAGGTCACTCATGTCTCTGAAATTGGATCAGATCATTGTCCTTTGTTATTATCTTTTAATGCTAACAGTACCCCATTAAGAAATCATTTCGTTTTCTTGATATTTGGGTTAAACATGAGATGTTCAGTGATGTTGTGAAAGATAATTGGAAGGCAGATTTCCACGTAAACCCATTCATCCTTTTCAATCATAAGCTAAAGAAATTGAAGAAGGATATTTCAACTTGGAGTTAGGCCACATATGGTGACATCTTCCAGAAAATTGCAAGCTTGGAGGAAGTAATATTGTCCCATGAAGTTCATTTTGTTAAATCCTACTTTACAAAATAGAGAAAGCTACAAAAAGTTCAAGCAAAGTTGTTTAAAGTCTTGGCATTGGAGGAACAATTTTGGAAGCAGAAAGTTGGGCTACAATGGTACAAAGAAGGAGATAGGAACACAAAATTTTTTCGTGCGCAAGTGAATAGCAGGAGAAAGAGATTACAACTTAAGAGAATTTAAAATAGGGAGGGTGGTTTGCTTGATAATGATGTTGTCATTACGGAAGAACATGCAGATTTTTTAGCGAGCAATTTCAAGAAGATAGAGTGTCATGCTCATTTGGTATACTGGAGCATGTTCCATCTTTGATTGAGGAGGGACATAATCCAGAATTAACCAAACAACCTACAAAAGAGGAGGTAAAACACGCAATCTTTGTCCTTAATGGAGAAAGTGCAGTAGGTCCAGATGGATTTAATAGTTCTTTATTTCAAGCATGTTGGGATGATTAATAGGGATGATGTGTTTGATAAGGTGAAGTCTTTCTTTAATGGTCAGGAATTAACTAGATTTATCACTCATACAAATCTGGTATTGCTACCAAAAAAGAAAGAGGTGAATACATTTGATGATATGAGGCCTATTAGATTAAGCAACCTTGTTAATAAGGTGTTCTCACGAGTCCTTCATGAAAGGTTAGTTGATCTTTTACGAAAATTAATCTCTAATGAGAAAGCTGGGTTTACAAAGGGCAGAAGTATTGTACAAAATATATTGTTGACCCAGGAGATCATTACTAACATTAGACGGAGAACAAGAGTAGGCCCAAATGTGGTTATAAAGTTAGACATGACTAAAGCATATCATAGGCTTTCTTGGCTATTCTTAACAAAAGTTTTGTGGAAGATGGGATTTTATGAGAGGTTCATTGGCTTGGTGTTTGCCATCATCTCAAATAATTGGTATTTAGTTCTTATTAATGGCTCATCCCGAGGTGTGAAGCAAGGGGATCCTTTATCCCCTACTCTCTTTATATTGGCAGCTGAAGCTTTATCGAGGGGATTGAATTCATTGCATATGAATTTATATTTTTGTGGATATAGATTGCCTAAATGGAGTCCGAAAATCAATCACTTGGCATATGCGGATGATACAATAATCTTCTCTTCATCAGATGCTACATCTTTGCGGCTAACCATGGAAGTATTGAACGCATATAAGGTTGCCTCATGCCAGTTGATTAATAAATCAAAAATCAGTAGTCTATATGCATCATTCAAGTAGTTTGCAGGTGATCAATAAGGTGCAAAGAATTACTGGGATCAGTAGGAAAGACTTTCCTTTTACATATCTAGGCTGCCCTATATTCTACAAAGGAAGAAGAATGGATTACTATCAAGGATTAATTAATAATGTTCTTGATAAATTACAACGATGCAAGGGTAAGCTACTGTCAATTGGAGGCAGAAAAGTGCTAATATCTCATGTATTACAAAGCATGACAATATATCTTCTCTTAGTTGTCAGTCCTCCCGCTTGTGTGCTTAAAAAACTCCATAAGATGTTTGCTTAATTTTTCAGGAGCAATTAAGTAGGAGGAAAGAGTAGACATTGGGCATCTTGGGATAGTCTACGTCTTCTTGTTAAAGAAGGAGGGATGGGCTTTAGGTCATTGCATGATATATCTAAGGCTTTATTTAGTAAACTTTGGTGGAACTTTAGGACAAAGCCTAGTTTGTGGAGCTCTTTCATGTGCCAAAAATATTGCAAGAAAACCAATGCTATGTTAGTACAATGGAAAGGAGGATCACATGTTTGGAGAAAGATGTTGGAATGTAGAGTTCAAATTGAACATCAAATTTATTGTCAACCAAGGATTGTATCAGCTTTGTGTTGGTTCTAAAATTGGACAAGCTTGGGGCACTCTACTTCATTACTCTTTCAGATTTAGATTGTGATTAAAGTATCCAAAATGTGAATGATGTTATTATTGATGGAATGTGGAATGAGGACAGGTTGCGAGCATTTTATCTAAGGATTTGGCTTTACATATAATAGATCACATAACTCCAGCAGGTGAGCAGCATGATCTTGGCATACCACACTGGATGCTGGAGACATGGGGGAAATTTACAATGAAGTCATCTTGGGATTATTTAAGGATGAGACGAGATTCTACCATTGTTTACAAGAATATATGGGTGAAAGTATTACCCTTCAAAATCTTTTTCTTCATGTGGAAACTATGGAAAGCTAAGCTGCCACATGATGATGCATTTAGGAGGGTGGGATATTTTATGCCATCAAAGTGTCGGTGCTGCTTGAAACCAGGGGAAGAAATATTACACATGTTTTCTTTAGATCTAATGTTATTGTTAAGGTGTGAAACTATTTCCTTTCATGTGCTGGATTCATGTTGGAAGAAAACTTTTAGGAACCTTAGGTGATTCCTAGGTTGAAACCTATCTTTCATGCCTTGTCTTCTGTCATAGTATGGGAATTGTGGAAGAGGAGGAACATCTATAAATACGGGGATGCTATCTCGATTAATAAAGTGATATATCAAGTTGCGACCTCATTGCAAGCTTTGGTAAATTTTAGAAAACCTCAGCTAAAAAATGTTCCTCACAAATGGCCTGACATACTGCGGTTGTTGGAGCATTATTTGCCTAAGCTGAAGGTTGACAAATATGGAAGTTGCCTATAGATGGATTTATTAATGTTAACACTGATGGTGCTTCGAGGGGCAACCCAGACAGGAGTGCATTTGGTTTTTTGAGAGATGATAGAGGGGATATTATTCATGCTGTTGCTAGGAGATTCAAGAAGCTACATATACAGAAACGGAGGCAGTAGCAATTTTAGAAGCTCTTAGGTATTGTTTTCTTCAGTGCTTGTCTAATATATTGCTGGAGACAGATTCACTGTTGCTTAAAAGTGTGATCATTGATAATTGGAGTATTCCTTGGTTGATAAATGCTCATGTGGAGGAAATTAGGAGATTATTGGAGCTGTGTCATGGCAGGGCCTCTCATGTGTTTAGGAAAGATAATAAATTGGCAGATCATGTTGCCAATTATTCACCTAGATACATGACCTATTTCGTATTAGCACTTTTTGCTCATTCCCTTGGAGAAGAGTCATTGAGAAGCATAAGCATGTTACTCATGGAGAAGCCTAGGCAGTAGACAATACTGTGTGATACATCACTATACATGCAACAATTAGGATTCACAAAGGGATCAAGAGAAGGAATATATATCAGTTGCAAAATGCAAAACTTAGCTAAGTCCACTAAAGGATTGGTGGATATAGGTGGGCACCTGATGGCATAAGACAGAACTCACAAGTATGACAACCAAATGTGTCAATCTTTCTATACAAATATATTGAGGGTGCTATGGATTGACATTGTTGCAGGGACTTGTAAGTCTGTACTCTATATCAGCTGTTATAGTGCCCTAATACTTAGATTTAAGCCCAGTATCTCTTTATATCAAAGAGACACACAAAATTGGAGTTGCAACGGAGGACTTCCCAGGAATATCTACTAGGCAATTAGGAAAGATACAGGAATTTGGCTAACAAAAATAAGATCAAGGGAAGTACTGTGGGGTAAAACTCCAGTACATATCCTTAGTTCAATATCCGAGGAATGGTTAGACACAGATCATCAGAAACACGATGGAAATCACATGAAATCATCATACAAAAATGCATGTTTGACCTGTGATACTGCTGGAACATAGAGGCTATCTCATGTGGCTATGCTATTTTTTATGTCTCTGCAAGTGCAAAACTGGATCCTAACTTTCATGATCAAGGAATTGATGGGAAATATACTGGACCATGTAACAAGATACAAGGCAAGGAGCTTAAGGGATACACGCTGCTAAGATTCGCATAATGGGCTACTTGTGAAAGCTATTGCTACTGCTGGAGGAACTATAATGCATTATTAGTCAGAAATGGAGGCTTAGAAGAATGTATTTATGGATCCAAATGGAATACAAGAGCTGATGCACCAAAAGTAACATCACTGAGGCAATGTGTATATTGGCAAAAAGAGAAATTTGGCAAAATTTGCAAAGTGCGTAG
Source organism: Nicotiana glauca (assembly GCA_026770625.1). Lineage (NCBI taxonomy): Eukaryota > Viridiplantae > Streptophyta > Magnoliopsida > Solanales > Solanaceae > Nicotiana > Nicotiana glauca. The sequence continues at coordinate 123,146 of MU748669.1, forward strand.
GAGGCCTATTTTTCATGGGCTAGTTCTTATAAAGATTTTCATCAACTATTTAGTTATGCAAGGTGTACTATCATTGTTGAATGCATTATTCAACTTTAATAATAGGATTTATGTAATTTTCATTAGCTATTATTCACAAGTTATAAGACTATATGACATTTGTTTTTTTTTCTTCTCCTTTTTAGATATATATTAAAACTAGCCCTAAGAACTTGCCTAGTGAATTGCTAAAAAAACTTATACTTATTTCTATGGGGCTGAATGTGCAGTCCCCGGTCCCGATGAGACATTATTGTTACCGGGTCTTGTAATCCTGGTTTTTGCAGCAATCATTTATCGTATTCATATATTATTTTCCCCCAGTGTTTGAATACGAAGTATGCAAATTGAAACACTAGAAGTATTTCTCCTTTGGGTAAAACACTTGTGAACGCTTGAATAATCTTTGGTTCGATGACAAGCTTCGTTTCCTACTAGGAATTTTAACATCGAGCCAAAAATTATATAACCATCCCATAATGGCTTGTTGTTTCAGTGCCTTGTCATTTAAAGGTCCTAACTTTCATGATGATGCTCTCTTCCTAGTATGTTTTCCATTGCTACCTTGTTAAAACCCTTGTGAGAAAAACCCTATTGGGACAAAAACTAGTCGAAGAAAAAAGAGTTCAGCACATGGTTTCAGTATAGGTAGGGTCCATTTGCAGTAGTACCTCTTGAGGTGAGTCATGTTCCAGTTTATAGGCAATTTGACTCCATCTTGATTCTCCAGCTTGTATATGAACCTTTATCGATGACAGTAGAAACCTGGTAGGGGCCCTCCCATATTAGACCCAGCATCTCAGCAATGATTTTTGAGTGTTCTGAGTTACTTTCCTCAAAACCAAGTCTCCTACTTTAAAGTAGCGTAGATCAGCCCTTCGGTTATAGTACTTTTCCATCCTCTACTTCTGAGTCATCATTGTTGTGTGTGCCAAGTCCATACACTCATCGAGTAATTCCAGCTTGAACAACCATGCATCATTATTTGCTTCTTTGTCTATTCGGAAAAAATATAAGGTTGATTCTCCTACTTCCACCGAGATCATAGCTTCTGCATTGTATACAAGAGAGAAGTGTGTCTCTCCCGTGCTTGATTTTGCTATCATCCGGCATGCCCATAGCACGCTCGTTAACTCTTCGGGCCACTTTTCTTTGGATGCTTCTAACCTCTTTCTGAGATTTTGAATAATCATCGTATTGGTTGATTCTACCTTCCCATTAGCACTCAGATGGTATGATGAAGATATAATCCTTTTAATTATCAGATGATAAAAAAATTTTGTGACTTTGGAGCCTATGAACTATGGCTCATTATCACTGGCAATCACCTTCGGTGTTATACCCCATATATTCGTACGTAAAAGTACGCCATAATTATATTGATATAAGCTCAAAAATGAGATGTTACATCCCGTATTTTTGTACGTTGAAGTTTTGTCATAAATGAATCGACGCAAGCTCGGGAATGAGATTATTTTGAGGTTATAAACATTTATGATATTTCAAAATAAATGATAAGTAAGTTTGTGAAGGTGAGAGGATGAGCGAGCGGAAGAAAATAAGTTTCGTCAAAGTTTGACATTTTGACGTAAAATATGGTCCAAGCTATAATACCTCATATTTATGGACAAATACCATACAAGGTACCACATGATTGTGATAGTAGGGTAGATAAAGTGTGTTAAAAGGAGTACTATTTTAAGTAATTTGAGATAATTCTTAATTATATGGATAATTGGGTAATTATTGATTTTTGGTGGGAGATTAGTTAATTTATTATTAAATTTTGGGCCTGTTTGGCCAAGCTATTTTTGGCCAAAAGTGCTTTTTTTTGCCAAAAGCACTTTTGGCCAAAAATACAAAAATTGAGGTTTTTGGCCAAGCTTCTGGAGGAAAAAAAGCGCTTTTGAGGAGAAGCAGAAGAAGTTTTGGAGAAGAAGAAAAAAGTAGCTTCTCTCCAAAAGCACTTTTTTTAGAAGAACTTTTGAGAAAAATACACTTAGAAGCAGTTTTTTAAAGCTTGGCCAAACACTAATTGATGCTCAGAAGTGCTTTTCAAACTAATTAGCCAAACACAAACTGCTTCTCACCAAAAGTACTTTTGAGATAAGCACTTTTGAAAAAAAGCACTTCTTAAAATAAGCTGATTTTTGCAGCTTGGCCAAACAGGCTATTAGGCATTAAAAATAGGTGGCAAATAGGGGCCTTTATGCCAAAGATTAGTCATCCTAATGGGGCCCACAAAAACCAACAATTTTGAGGTAATCTCATTACATCATTTAGGTTGTATCTTAAGGTTATACTAATGGATGAAGATCATTTAGGTTGTATCTTAAGGGCATGCTAAGATGAAGATCATTTAGGTTGTATCTTAAGGCTATGCTAATGGATGGAGCTTAATTAGCTTGTTTGAAACTTCATAATATGATAAAGCATAATATTTTAGATTCTAAGGGAATACGGTGCAATCTTTCACATGAATATCATACGGATTTTTCCTTAATTTTATTCGCCATTATGTGTTGACGCAATTAACGTGTTAGAGGGATTGTTAAGAGAATCGGCCCAGGTATATTAAGGCAATCCCTTCTTTCTTTTTGGCATGATCCATACAATACAAACAAAACGAGCAAATGCACAATTTTCATAAATGACTCTATTCTTAGAAATGCTAAAGATGGATATATTCTTAATTCCCCATATGTCTTATTATTCTATCGTCCATTCATAGGTCTTAGAAAATACGTGAGTTGTAAAGTTTATTTCATGATATTAGTCAGAGGCATAATGACATTCCAAAAGATTTTATTGACATACTTCTCATGCATTACATTCATTATACATGTACATTGACCCATGACCAGATGGCGTTATATACGCGTATATATATGTATAAATATATATATATAAGATATGGGAAAATGTTACAGCGTTATATACGTACCACCACCTGATCAGCTAGTATACGTTGATGATTTTGCCCATAGTGGTCGAGACGATATGATGGCATGCCCTCATAGGCTTGATGATGCTATGAACACATGTACCTATGCTAGACATTAAATTCATACACATATCCATGACATTATAAGTGTTTCATGATTTACAGAGTTATCCAGACTTACAGGTTGATTCATTTACTCCATGTTTCTTCCATGTCTCTATATACTTATTTATTTGCCTTACATACTCGGTACATTATTCGTATTGACGTCTTTTTTATTGTGGACGCCACATTCATGCCTGCAGGTATAGATAATCAGTTTGACGAGCCCTCGTAATAGACAAGGTAACATTCGATGAAGGATCGGTAAGACACCACCTCATTCGGAGTGCAACCGAGTCTGAGTCATTGTGTCAGGATTTTTCTACAGACTTATGGGTCGGCGGGTACCCTGTCCCATTTGATGTCAAATACGCTTAGAGGCTTTGTAGACAGAGGTTCATTTTGTACAGTATGTCAGAGGCTTTCCCACTCTTAGAGGCTTACGAAAGATGGTTCATTGATACAATGCTTTCCCACTTATAGTTATATATTACGAGTTGTGCCCACGTTGGCCCAGTTATCAATGATGGTATGATAAGAAAGATATTTTACGTTCGTACTCGGTTGAGTAAAATAACGGGCGCCCGTTATGACATTTGGTATTCCGAAATGAAAAATTATGTTTTCCCACAAGAATTCAGCCACTTTGTGCTTACCGATCTTTTGGTAAGGACCTGCTTCAACCTATTTAGTGAAGTAATCACTTAAAATTAAAATAAATACTGCCTTTTCGGGACCCAGTGGCAACGATCCAACTATATCCATCCCTGATTGCATGAATGGCCATGGGGATAGCATCAAATAAAAGAGTATTGCCAATTGGTGTACCAACCGTGCATAGAGTTGACACTTGTCGCATTTCTAAATGAATTCTTTTGTGTCTTCTTCCATCCAGGGCCAATAGTATTCTACTCTAACCAGTTTTAACACTAACGAATCAGCGCTTGAGTGGTTTCCACAAATTCCTTCATGTACCTCTCTTATTATGTAGTCTGCCTCCGAGGATCCTAAGCATCGGACCAACGGGCCTTGGAACGATCTTCTATATAACTGTAAACCCAAGAGGTTGTAGCGAGCCTCCTTTGTATGTAGTGCACGAGATGCCTTTGGGTTTTCAGGCAGCCTGTCATGCAGAAAGTAATTGACGAACTCATTCCTCCAGTCCCATACTAGGTTGGTTGTATTTAATTCCTAATAGCCATCCGCGTCGAGTACCGAATGCATAAGTTGAACTATAGTACTGGAGTCAGATCATTTGATCTCAGTGGACGACCACAAATTTGCCAATGCACCTGCTTCTACGTTCTCTTCTCTCGGGATGTGTGTGATCGAACATTCCTTGAATCGTGTAAGCAAAGTTTAAACTGGAATCATATATTGTTCCATGCGCTCCTCCTTTGTGTTGAAGATTCCATATACTTGGTTTACTACCAGTTGGGAATCACATTTCATTTCGACGACCTCAGAGCCAAGTCCTCATGGCAACTCAAGTCCTACAATCAAAGTCTCATACTAGGCTTCATTGTTAGTCAACAGAACAATTTTTATGGCCTACCTCATGGTCTCCCTTGAAGGCGTGATTAGGACTACCCCGAGCCCTAACCATTTTACATTGGAAGCTACGTCTGTGAATAAGGTCCAAACTTCTACCATCCTTTCTAACACCATCACTATGTCCCGTGAGCACGTAATTTTTGCCTCACATGAATTACTCCTACAGAATTCCAAAAATTAGATTTTTTCTTTAAATTATTTGGTATTTTAGGAATTATTGTAGAATTTTCCTAATTGTTTGTATTTTTGTGTGCATGTTTAATCTTGTTTAAATCATAAAAATACAAAACTACATTGTATTCGCATTTATGATTTAATTTTATATTTTTTAGATTAATTAGTAATTTAGTGTTTTGAAAAAATGAACAAATCACAAAAAAATAATTTATTTTGCTTTTTTAATTTTTAGCTTCAAATTTTGTAGTTTTTCTTTTAATTTAGTTTCTAATTAATTGTGGTAATAATTATTTAGAGCTAACTAATTTAATTTGGTAAGATAATTTAATTTAGGGATTAATTTATGTTTTATTTTGAATTTTTGAAAAGAAAAAGGAATTTCAAAATAAAAAGAAAAGAAGCAAAAGAAAGGAAGGGGATCAGATTTTGGGCTCATTTTCACCCTTTACCCGTCCAAACCCGACCAAACCAGCTCAAAACTCGTTCCCCTACCCGGTCCGGTCATTTAAGTAACCAAAAAACACAGTTTTAGTCGCTCATCATCTGAGCCGTTGATCTTACTTGATCGAACGGCTTGGAACTATTTGATTGACAATATAAGACTGTCTGAAGCCCTTACTCCCCCCTCCCCCAACTCGTCTCCCGCGCTCTTCATCTCCCATCTTCAAAGACAGGATTTAGCCCTAGCTCCACCCTAAATTTTCGCCATCGTAGCCGGCGGCGCTACCTCAAATAAGCCCCAAAATAACACCACAAAATCCCCTTCACTTCCCCATCCCAAATAGCCAAACTGTTTCCCTCGAATCACACCAGATTTCGTCGAATCTTAAATCTGGCCTGAGCCCTAAAAATCCCAAAACCTCCAAAATCGAGATTTCAGTGAAAATTGAGGTCTAGTCAGATTTTATTCATGTGTTCTTGATAAGAACACACAATTAATGTCAAATTCAGCTTAAATTTGAAGATTTGAAGAGTTTACTTGTCCGAGCCTTTTTAAGTATTTTTCCTTTTCTTTTGTTATCCTTTCGTCATTTTTTCTTTCATTTTTCTATCTTCTGCTTCTTTCTCTTCTTCTTGATTCATTTTGTTTTCCAGTTTCCTCATAGCCATTATGTTAGTGTTAAGTTTTATTTTAATTAATTAACCATGATTCTGATGTGTTAGATTTTGTTCGAGTTTTATTTGTTTCTATTTTTTTTAGCCCAATACCTTAAGAGTCTTTATGACTCTGTAGGTCATTTAGTTGGGTAATTTTGATTGCCGATTGAATTGGGTTTTGGAATTCAGAAGCCCAAAAGGGATTCAATCCGATTTTGGCCAGCCTAGTTTTAGAGCTTAAGCTTGGTTCAATTTGACCCATCTGGCTTCAGGGTAAAAACAGGGTTCCTAGGGGTTAGTTTAGGAACTTAGGCTAGGGAATATATGTATAACTGATTAGGAAAGATTTTGGGAATGTGTCTTTGGGACTTATATGAAATACTAATTTTTTAACTAAGGATTAAACAGCAAAAATGAAAATTCCAAAGGGATTAAAGTGCAAAAACTGATTTCATTATTGCTGTCCTAAGGCTTGCCTATAAAGGCACTCTTTCTACATGCACAAGTCAGAGAGAAGAGACTAAAAATTCTGAAAAACTGAAACGGCTGAGTCTTGAGAAAAACTCTAGAAGAACATTGAAATCCCTGCATTTCTTTGTTAAAATATTGCTCAAATTTTGCTCGTTTCTAGTTTTTTGGTCTTCTTTGTTAGCTAGAAATTCTGAAAAGTGTCAAAGTCTTGCATTTGGGTAGAAAATGGCTTGAGTTTGAATTTTTTTTTTTTTAATTTTGGTTTGAGTTGCTGGTTTCATCACTGTTCCATTGCTGATTTTCGAGCTGATCCTGCTTTTGTTTACTCTTTATTTGAGCTTACTACTGTTGTTGCCTCTGTTTGCTCCCAGGTCATTTTTCTTGTTTGTTTTGCTGTTTTGACTGGGTATTCCTCATCTCTTTGACATGTGAAATGGAAGAACACGAAGTTATTTGAATGAGTTGCAATCTATGTCATATGAGTTTGTTAAATGTTGTTTTTCTATATTTCTGAAAATCATCAGACTCTATAATTAGTTTCATTTTATTTGCTACGTTTGTTCTCTTCTATTTTAGTTTAAGTCTTGTTTGTAATGTTGGATAAATTATGGGACTTAGCCAATTAGTCTAGATGAGTTTGAGTTTTGTGTTTGTACAAATGGACTGTTAAGGTTATTGCAGCAAAAGGTTCAGTCAATTTACATGAGTTTTTTTAGACCTGTTTTGTTTGTTACTGAAACTACTGTTTGTTTTGGTGTTTACTTCTGACTGAATTTGCTAAAAATGCCAAGTATAGGTTGGAGGCTAGAAGCTTTCATTAGAACACATATCAGTGGTTGTAGTGTGCTATTTAAAGTCATGTATTACCTTATTTCATTGAAGTGATTAGCTGATTCATTTCCAGGTCAATAATCAATATGTAGTCATTTTAGTTTTTGGCTTACAATTGTTCTTTTTCCTTGATAAAAATCAATAAGGATGAATTCCTTCTTTAAAAATCTGGAATTAGTTAGGTTCAAGCCCATGGTAGTAAGGTTGTTTCAAAAAATGGCTTCCAAATGGATTTTGAGTGTTACTTCAGATCTGAGAATTTTTGAATTTAGTTTAACTCTTTACACTTTGTTTTCCTTGAAAAAGCTTGAGTCATATGATTAATTTAAAGTGCTGGTCTGAATCAGAGCATGCATGTGTTGTAGTTATTGAACTTGTAATGGTGAAATAATTCGTGTAAGAACTAGCTGTCATGTTAGGAATCGATTCCTCATTTTAGAATATATGTTGGCGTTAAAATGTGTTTGGCATCCGTTATCAGTATTTGTTCCAACTCCTGATTTTCTTGAATAATGCAATTTGCTTCAAATATTGGTGCTAAATCATGAAACTGGGCTGCCTTCTTTAGCTCAGTTGTGCCAAATTTCTCCCTCAGCGAGGGGATTCTCTACTGGGCTTCACGTTGAGCCCAGCTGTTTCTCGTGCTGGCCTTATAGTAACTGGCAGTTGACCGTTGGGCCTACAGCCAGCTTGGGCCCCCTTTATTGGTTTATTGGATATTAAAGTTTAGGTTAAACATTAGCCTACAAAATAAATTAGAAATTTCTTTTTGTCTTTAATGAATTAACTAGGCCCATTGATTAGTTGAGATGTGTCGTGCCAAATAAAATCTCAAATGCATGGCCCTCATTTAATTAATTTTAATCCTTAGAAATCAAGGCGTGCCATTTAATTGAATTTTTCATGGCCCTTGCAAATTTGAAAGTTTGTAGTTGCTTTAGGTGCGTAATATAAATTAACTTCCTTAAACTCGGGTGTGCATTTTATGTGACCCAAATCTAAATCTCAACAACGTTAAATAAAATGTGTCGCGGACCGCGGGTGCATTTCATGAGGCATGGTTCAAAGACATATTTTAGATATCGTTGAATCTTCCTAAAATTAATTAAAAGCAATCGATAACTTTATATTACACCATAGGTTAAAACATGTATTAAAATCAGATAATAGGCCAATTATGATAGTTTAAGCGACCGTGCTAGAACCACGGAATCTGGGGGCCTAACATCTTCCCTCGGGTTAACAGAATTTCTTATTCAGAATTTCTGGTTCATATACTTCAAAAGGAAAGTTGAACTTCCTCGATTTGGGATTTTAAATAAACCGGTAACTTGGGATACCAAAATAAACTATTCCAAGTGGAAACTCTGAAATAAAAATTAAATAAATAATCTCATTTCGAAATAATGTCACTTAAAGTGGAAAAATTCTCCTATACTACCTTAGAGTGTGTAAAAAAGGAGGTGTGACACTTCCTTTGCAGCTAAAGGCAATAACCTGAGATTAAAATCGGCCACAAAGTCAGCCAACACTTGTGAGTTGAACGTAGTCCTAGGTTTATATTCAATATAAAATCACTAATTTTTACTGCCCATTTGTCCAACTGATCTAACAACTCAGGTTTGGGAAGGATATTCAAAGGCTGTCACAACAACTATCGGGTGGCACTGAAGGTAAGGCCTAAGATTTTGAGAGGAGACTACTAGAGCTAAGGCCAGTTTTTCGAGGTGCGGATAACGACTTTCCTCTCTTAATAATTTTTTTTTACATAATATATAGGATATTACGTACCTTCATCCTCCCGAACTAGAACCACACTTACTGCTACCTCAAAGACCGCTAAGTATATTAGGAGATGTTCATCTTCCCCCTAGCTTTGATAGTAATGAGGGGATCGATAGGTAACATTTTAGGTCTTTTAATTCCCATTTAAATTCTGCTATCCATTAAAAAAAAATATTTTCTTCAAAAGTGAGAAGATATGATGATATTTGTTCGTGGATAGAGAGATGAACCTGCTTAGAGCAGCCAGTCTCTCGGTTAGCCTTTGGACTTCCTTCATGCTTGTCGGCTGGTCTGGGATGTCCTTGATAGCTTTGATCTTGTCGAGATTTACCTCAATCCCCCTTTGTGAAACTAAGAAATCCAAGAACTTAACCGAGCTAACCCGAAACGCACATTTTCGGCATTGAGTTTCATGTTGTGCTTCCTCAAGATATTGAACGTTTCCTGGAGGTGTTTCAAATTGTCACCTACATTCAAAGACTTGACCAACATGTCATCTATGTACACTTCCATGGTTTTTCCTATTTGTTTCTCGAATATCTTTTTCACGAGCTTCTAATAAGTGGATCCGACTTTTTAAGGCCCGAAAGGCATCACATTATAACAATATGTGCCAAAGTTCGTTATGAACAAAGTCTTTTCCTAATCCTGCGGGTTCATCTTAATTTGATTGTACCCTAAAAAGGAATCTAGAAAACTCGTTAACTTATGCCCGACTATTGCATCAATCATTCGATCAACGGGAATGAGTCCGTTGAGCACGACTTATTGAATTCTTAGTAATCTACGCACATTCAAAATTTTTTATTCTTTTTTGAAACTAGAACCACATTACCTAGCCAGTCATGATACTTTACCACCTAGATTGAACCGATGTCAAGTAATCAAGTTACCTCTTTCTTAACAAACTTGTTTCTTACCTCAGATATCGGGCGTTTCTTTTGCCTTACTAGAGGGATGCTTGGGTCCAGGATTAGCTTATGTCACGCCCTAAACCTGGGCCAGGACGTAACACGGCACTCGGTGCCTGACTACATGTGACCGAGCGAACTAACTGGCTGGCTGAATCTACATGTGATATCATACCATACTAAATGTGGAAGATAAACTTACACAAGCTGATATACTGAAAGTCTAAATGATAAAAGTCAAAGTGTGGAAACACTACTACAAGTCTGAAACATGTCTGTAGCCAGCATTGCTTAACACAAAAAGCTTGTGACTCTGTCTAATTGATATTCTAGTATATCAAGCCTCTATTTGAGTACTGAAAACACTGACTATTTGTAAATACTAAAACCAGTAGTAATGATAATGCCCCGAAAGAACTGGAGATTACCAAATAGCTGGTACAAGAATCCTAGCGCTCTAAATCATCAACCTGTAAATCATTACCTGCATCGTAAAATGCAAGCCCCGGGCAAAAGGGACGTCAGTACATTTGAATTGTACTGGTATGTAAAGCAACTAAAAGAAAGAATTATAAATGTTGAAACTGAAACTAAGCTGATAACGGAGAATTGATAATTGATAACTGAAATGATAACTATTGAAACTAAAACTGAAATGGTAACTGATAATTGATAACTGAACTGATAAGTGGTAACTAACTAATAACTGATATCTGAAATGATAAGGGAAGTAAGGATATGAATACTCCCTCTTCTGAATGATGAACAATATGTTTATTTAAATAAGCTATAGCCTCGGGACCCAATATATATGTGCACAAGCTACAGCCTCAGGCCCAAGTATACGTATACATAACTACGGCCTCAGGCCCAAAAATGTATCAAGTATAAACTACGGCCTCAGGCCCAAACATGCATAAAGCATAAACTATGGTGTTGGCCCAAAAACAGGTGAAGTTCTGAAGAATGACAACTGAACTCAGTCACGGACCAAGTCCATCTTGTGAAGCACAGTCATGATCAACCTATACATGTGAGATGTACGTGAAGGAGATAAGTCCTACTGATCAAGCAGCAATATCTCCCGATCTGATAAAAAAGATTGCATATTGGATAAGGGGAGAAAGTCTCCTTATATGAAAAGAACAAAATTTGGATAATGAAAGTGTTGGAGTTTGAGATCTTCAAGGAATCAAGTACGATAGAAGATCATCAATTGAGTCCCAATTAAACTCTAATTACTAAACCATTAAATAACAGCAATTATTCTCTTTTATAGGTATTGCACAAACGCAAAAGTTAAACTAAATTGAGAGCAAAAGAGCAAGGCGATTTTGCAAGCAATTTATGTGAGATTTAAGTGTGCACTCCTTAAGCTACTTGAATGAGATAGAAGAACCAATTCCATTGTGTCTTTCTTTTATTCTAGTTCAATTGTAGTAGATGGTTTAAAGTTGTACCTTTCAGCTTTCATAGAAGCAATTGTATTAGGTACTTAGAGTGTTCAAGTTATATGCTAACTTGAAGTTGTCGCAACAATTGAGGCTGTGTGCCACAACGGGATTAGATTTAATCCTTATATTTACAAAGAGTTTTGTAAATGTTATTTTGGCTCATTGATTTTAGTGAAAGTTTGGGAAAATCCTACTGAGTAGTAGGCCATGGTTTTTTCACCTTTTGAGACAGGTGTTCTCCACGTAAAAATCTCTATGTTCTTTATTTTATGTACTTATTATTCCGCAAACAGTAGAGTTAGTACACCTAGAAGAACCAGGTTCTTCTAGAGCAAAAAATTGGGTACCACACAAATCACTCCCTCTCTTGTGTGGTATTGATGTATAAAACACAAATTGATATCAGAGCAGGTTATCCTTGAAAAGGCTAACACCTTAGGAAAAGATCAAGATGAGTGCACCACCTGAAAACTGGGAAGGGCAATCCACTACTAGGCCTCCACTGTTCAATGGACAGTACTATTCCTGGTGGAAGAACAGGAAGAGAGATCATATCATAAAAGAGGACTATGAACTCTGGGACATAGTTAATCATGGTCCTTTGGCAACTACAAAGAAGAATGAGGAAGGACTGTATGTGCTAAAAACAAGAGTTGATTGCACTGCTGAAGATTTGAAGAAATGGGAGAAGAAAGCCAAGGCCAAAAAATGGCTTATATGTGGATTAGGTCCAGATGAGTACAGCAGGATTCAAAGTTGTACTACTACGAAGGAAATATGGGACACTTTATAAGTGGCTCATGAAGGAACTCCTCAAGTAAAGAGGTCAAGAGGAACACTACTATACTCTCAATATGAGAACTTCAGTATGAAGGAAGGAGAATCTATCCAAGAGATGTACACAAGTTCCACAACACTAATAAATGAACTTAAATCTCTTGGTAGAATTATACTTGAAGAAGACAATGTTGAGAAAATTTTGACAAGAGTCTTACAAGTGACTTGGGAAAGCAAAATCACTGCTATTCAGGAATCAAAGAACATTGCTACCCACAAGCTGGATGAACTGATTGGAAACCTCAAGGCCTATGAATTAAGAAGGCAAACCATCAAAATGGATGCAAAAAATAAAAAAGAAGTTTGGCTCTCAAAATAGCTGAAGGTGCAGATCTGGAGGATGATGAGGTAGCCATGATCACTAGAGATTTCAAAAAGTACCTGATGAGAGGAAAGGGTTCTTCAAGAGGTACAACTTTCAATAAACCTAAGGCTCCTGAGAAACAGACCAATGAGGGATGCTACAAATGTGGTAAGACTGATCACATGATCAAGAACTATCCTCAATGGGAAATTGAGCGAAAGAAGGAAAGGACTGAACGAAGAAATAGGAAGAAGGAACAGGTTCAACCTAAAAGGAACAAAGGATCAACAAAGGCTATGGTTGTTTCGTAGGGAGAAACATCAGATGAAGACTCAGAAGATGAAGCTGGAGATGAACAAGCACTTATGGCCATCGGAGATTCAGAGGATGAACAAGAGGTCCAAGTGAAGGGAAGTAGCAAAATATGGTACATGGACAGTTGTTGCTCAAAACATATGACTGGAAGCAAGAACCAGTTCCTTTCACTTGAGAACTTAAAGGGAGGTAATGTCTCCTTTGGAAATGGGAAGAAAGGTGAGATTATTAGGGTTGGAAAGGTAGGTAAGACAGACTCTCACTCTACTGAGAATGTCTACTTGATAGATGGCTTAAAATACAGCCTGATCAGTATGTCACAACTGTATGACAGAGGTAACCTTGTAGCATTCACCTCTACAAAATGCTTTGTGATTAACCTTACCACTGACAAGATTGTTTTGCAGGGAAAAAGAGTTAAGAATATTTACATTGTAGTTTTGTCTACTCTTTCATAAAATGAACTAACCTTCCTAAGTGTGCTGGATAATGATCCCCTCAGTTGGCACAAAAGACTTGGTCATGCCAATCTGAATCAGCTAAACAAATTAGTCTCTAAGGACTTGGTGATAGGGTCACCTAACATCAAGTTCAAGGAAGACAAAGTTTGTGAGGCATGTGCAAGGAGGAAACAGGTAAGATCATCCTTCAAAAGCAAGAAAATGGTATGCACAACCAAGTCATTGGAACTGGTCCATATGGATCTCTGTGGTCCAATGAGAACCATGAGTAGAGGTGGAAAGAAATATGTAATGGTACTTGTTGATGATTATTCTAGATTTACCTGATATATTTCTAATATCTAAAGATGAAGGATTTGACATGTTTACTGCCTTTGTTAGAAAAAATCAGAAACAATTAGGAAATCAACTTGCATCCATTAGGTCTCATCATGGAACTGAATTTGAAAATGCTAAGTTTGCTAAATTCTGTGATGAAAATGGAATAGATCATAACTTCTCTGCCCCTGGGAATCCACAACAAAATAGAGTAGTTGAAAGACAGAACAGGACTCTTGAAGACATGGCTAGGACTATGCTTCTTTCTAGTAAATTGCCCCATATCTTCTGGGTAGAGGCTGTAAACACTACATGTTACATTATCAATAGATGCATGACTAGACCTCTTGTAGACAAGACTCCCTATGAGTTACTTAAAGGGAGAAAACCAAATATATCCCATCCTAGGGCATTTGGATGCAAGTGCTTTGTGCACAATAATGGAAAAGACTCCCTAGATAAGTTTGATCCCAGAAGTGATGAGGGGGTATTCTTGGGATATTCTTCACATAGAAAAGCATATAAAGTATTCAATAAAAGAACTTTGTGTGTGGAAGAAAGTGTGCATATTGTGTTTGATGAAACTAACATTCTTTCTGAGAGACACGAACATGAAGATGAAGCCATTGGATTGGTAAAAGATTTGATAGAATTCACAGCACAGGCTAAAAAGGCTGCAAAAGAAGGAACAGGTGATGGAACAAGTTCTTCCATCCAGGGAAACCTGACAGGGGGAACTGATCAAAGAGGAATTGAAACTAATCCTCTAAAAGAAGTTGTTCATGATCCTATTCCTCAACAATAGAACATGTGAGAAACATCTAGCAAAAACTAGATGTTTGTGAAATCTCACAAGTATCAAAGTTCTCATCCCATTGAGAACATAATCATTGATCCAACATATGGAGTTAAAACTAGATCACAATTAAAGAATTTATGTGCTTTTGATGCCTTTCTATCTCTTATTGAACCTAAAAATGTTGTTGAAGCTTTGCAGGATGCAGATTGAGTGAATGTAATGCAAGATGAACTCAATCAGTTCGAAAAAAGTCAAGTTTGGCATCTAGTTCCAAGACCCAAGGATAGATCAGTTATTGGTACAAAATGGGTCTTCAGAAACAAACTTGATGAAGATGGAATAGTTACAAGAAACAAGGCAAGACTGGTGGTCCAAAGTTACAGCCAAGATAAAGGCATAGATTAACATGAGATTTTTGCTCCAGTTACAAGACTAGAGGCAATAAGACTCCTCATAACCTTTGCAGCACACATGGAATTCACTCTTCATTAGATGGATGTCAAAAGTGCCTTTCTGAATAGCTATCTAAAAGAAAAAGTGTTTGTAAAACAACCTTCAGGATTTGAGAGCAAGGAATGTACTGAGCATATGTACAAATTAGACAAGGCTCTTTATGGACTCAAGCAGGCTCCAAGAGCATGGTATAAACGACTGTCAAAATTTCTGCTTGAACATGGTTACACAAGAGGTAAAATTGATAGTACCTTATTCTTGAGGGAAAAAGGTAAGGATCTCCTTGTGGTACAAAAATATGTTGATGACATAATCTTTGGGGCCACCACTGATAAGCTAAGTAAGGACTTTGCAAAACTAATGTGTAGTGAGTTTGAAATGAGTATGATGGCTGAGCTTAACTTCTTCTTAGGCTTACAAATCAAACAAAGTTCTAATGGGACCATGATCCATCAGCAAAAGTATGCAAAAAAAGCTAATAAAAAGTTTAAAATGGAAGAATCAAAAGAAATAGACACAACCATTGCAACTGCCACTAAATTAGACATTGATGAACCTGGTTCATCAGTTGATCAAAAGTTGTATAGGCGTATGATTGGTTCACTCTTATATCTTACTGCCAGCAGACCTGTCATTGTTTTTAGTGTAGGGTTTTGTGCTCGCTTTCAGGCTAATCCTAAAGAGTCTCACTTGACTGTTGTCAAGAGGATACTAAGATATTTTAAAGGCACCACGAATCTGTGTCTTCGGTACCCCAAAGGTAGTAATTTCAATCTAGTAGGATATGTTGATGTTGATTATGCAGGTTTCCTAGTGGATAGGAAGAGCACCTCAGAGCACCTCAGGTATGGTACATTTCCTTGGTTCATGTCTTGTGTCATGGGCTACTAAAAAGAAAAATTCAGTGGCCTTATCTATTTCTGAAGCTGAGTATAATGTTGTTGCTTCTTGTTATGCTCAATTGCTATGGATCAAACAGCAGCTGGTAGATTTTGGTATTGAAGTTGGTTGCATTCCTATCTTCTGTGATAACACTAGTGCTATAAGTATGACAAAGAACCCTGTTCATCATAATATGACTAAGCACATAGATGTTAGTCACCACTTCTTAAGAGATAACTATGAGAAAGGACTGATCTCCATAGAATTTTGTGCTACTAATAAACAAATTGCTGACATCTTCACTAAAGCTCTAAGTAGAGAAAACTTTAAGAGGAACATGTTGAAATTAGGGATGATGAAGATCACCTAATAGGTCCAGTTCAGAATGCACAATGAAAAAAATTGAAAAATAAAAAAAACAATTGCTAGGAATTCTGAACTAGTGTAAATATCTAGATTAATTTTTACTCAGCTTCATACTTTAACTAGTATACTCCTATGACAAGTGTTTATATGAATCATTGATCTCTTACAAAATTTTCTCTATTATGGCATTTGAGGCATGTTCAGGAGAGATCTAAATGAAGAACTTGGTTCATCAGTATAGGCTCATAAAGCTCAAGTATGTTTTCTATACTCTGCACAACTAGAAAGATTAACATTTCAATCATGCGCAGAAGTCCAATACTTGTCAAATTCCTAGAAAACTCTATCCATTAGCATCGAACCAGTTTCGTCCATCTAGAACTCTAAACCGTAATTTTTGCCTAATATCTAGGGAAACCAAATCAATCATTAAAATTTTGGAATTTTAGTTTGCTTAGACTCCTATTTGACCCATGTAAAGAGCTGACGTTACTTATTAAATGACTAATCCTCTTTAAATACACACCATCTCTTCAGTCTTCACCATAATTCCTAAACCGTCAAAGGCACTTCTTCACTTCTAATTTCCATCTTCTTCAAAATTCCCAAATTCTTTCAAGAAATCGACCATCGTGTCTAACCCATAAGAAAATCCTGGAACTCCTCCACCCACCATCTCCCTCAAATTCATCCTCATCTATTCCCCCCAGCGTATCTCCAAAATCTAGGCTACAAAGGCAGAAAACGCTTGCTCGTAAAACTGTAGCATCTGGGGCTTTGAGAAAGGCTTTAAACAAAAAGTTAAAAGAAAGCCAAATGAAGCAAAGCCAAGCTCCAAATTCCGACTCCAACTCTGAGTCTGAATCATATCAATCAGCTACTAAGGGGGAAGTACATGGGTCTTCTAACTCTGAGAAGACTCAAGAATCCCTTACTGAGGTAAGTTCTTTTGGGATTGAAAACATAGAGACTAGGTTTGTTCCGGTTAGTCCCATTAGGGATGTTGAAGTGCTTGAGATACGTAGGAATGGAGGTAAAAAGAATTTGAAAAATAAAAAAAGAGAGAGATGGTGCATGTGGTGAAAAGAAAGGAAATGGGAAGGGAGCAGTTCTTGCTATATGTGGGGTTGCACAAGAGAAGTTAGAAGAGAGTGGCATGAAGTCAGGGGGAAGTGGTTCTGGGGAAGCTGTTGAGGGGTTGGTTCATCTGAGCAAGCAAAGAGATGAACCTATTTCATCTACTGAAGAAACCTTGGCTGATCTACTGAAAAAGGTTGGGGCAAGCTATGACCCAAAGAAATGCAGAGCTCCCACACCAAAAGCCCCAACTATTCCCAAGCCTTCCAAGAAAAGAAAGGCTTTATCCCCGACACCTACTGCGTCTTCAGTGCCTAGGGGTAGAGCCACAAGAACCGGGGTAAAATAGAGTGAAGTTGATCTACAAAAGGCCTTAGAAGAAAGCAAGAAAAAGAAAATAGAGAAGCGAAAGGGAAAGATTGCGGAATCCTCTAAGGTTATAGAGGAAGAGGAGATGGAACTGGTCCATCAAGAAAGGGGTACAACAGTAGAGATTCCTATACCCAAACCTAAAAAGCCCAAGACTTCCTCCAAGAAGTCTTCTTCTGTACCTATGTCTGCTGAACCCACACTAGCCAAGAGGACAAGATCTGCAGTGAAACCCAAACAAACAAAAGTTTCAAATGATGAAGAAGAATCTGAGAAGGAACAGGACAAGTTTGCCATCTTTGGCAGAAGAAAGATTTTAAAAGGTAGATTGTAGAGGGACATGGTGGAACCAGGAATGATGAGATTGGTAGACTCTTTAGCTGCTCAGGGATGGAAGGACATGGTCCTTCAGATGGATGGTAGGCTAGCCAGAAATGAGTTGATTGAGTTTATGGCTAATGCTGCTGTTAAGGATGGAGTTGTTAGTAGCCTGGTGAAGGGAGTCCTAGTGCAGTTTAATGAAGAGAAACTGGGAGAGATTCTGGACTACCTCTCTACTATCCTTGAAATCACCAAAAGGTTTTGTGATTCAGAGGATGTTAATGAAGCTAGGGCTATGCAAAAAAGTGAGATGAGGCCTGAGCACAAGGTTGTGTTTGAGTTTGTCAAAGTTCTTATTAGCTAGACAAGAGAGAAGGCACATTGCTAACTACATGGACCTGGTTCTTATGGAGTTCCTTGAAAGAGGAAAACAAATCAATTGGCCTGCCCTTATTGTCAAATTGCTAAACAGGGTCATAAATGGCTCCAAGGCTTATGCTACTCCATATGGATTCATACTGACCACAGTTCTGGACAGGCTAAATGTTCCTTTGAAGAAATAGGAAATGGCCTCGAGCAAGGAAAACTTTGGCATCAAAACTCTTCTTGCCTATGACTATCCAATCAATGCCATCTCAGTTGAACCTGGTTCATCTCTGAAGACACCCATCAACAGCAAAGTTAGGATTTGGTTCAGGAATGTGCAACTAAGGATGCTGAAATTGCTAGGCTGAAGGCTCGTATGGTTGAAGTGAAAAGGAGAAGAATGATGGAATTCTTCAGAACATGCTGAATCTTCTCCAAACTCAACCTTCCAGTTCCTCCAAGCCTTAGGACTCCTAGACTTTGTCTCCTGAACTTCTCTAGTACCCCCAGTGACCCAGATTAGGGATTTTTCTGTTTTTGCTCATGGTTTGAATATTTTTCTTTCTTTTTGTGGATTGTTAATGGCAACATCTCTCTATCAATGACAAAAGTTGTTTTCTCTTGTTCAATGATTATTCTGACCTTGATAGTGTATATATGTCAGTTTGATTACTGATGATTGCACTTGCAGTTGCCCCAGTAGCCATGAGTACTTATCAAAATCCAGGATTCACATTGTGTATGAAACTTTTCGATGATGCCAAAAGGGAAAAGATATTTTGCTTTACACATTTTATTCTAAAATAAGTGATATTTATAACCTAATTAAATTGGTCCTTGATGATAAGTGAATTTACTAAGTTTAGTGTTAATGGTTAAGCTGAGTTCTTACAGGTCTCTTGATTAATAAAAAGCACAGAGTTTGTCATCATCAAAAAGGGGGAATTTGTTGACCCAAGAACAGGTGAAGTTTTGAAGAATGACAACTGAACTCAATCATAGACCAGGTCCATCTTGTGAAGCACAGTCATGATCAGCTTAGACATGTGAGATGCACGTGAAGGAGATAAGTCCTACTGATCAAGCAGCAATATCTCCTAACTGATCGAAAAGGTTTCATATTAGATAAGGGGAGAAAGTCTCCTTATATGACGAGAACACAATCCGGATAAAGAGAGTGTTGGAGTTTGAGATATTCAAGGATTCAACTATGATAGAAGATTAGCAATTGAGTCCCAATCAAACTCTAATTACTAACCCATTAAATAACAGTGATTATTTTCTTTTAAAGGTATTGCACAAACGCAGAAGTTAAACGAAATTGAGAGCAAAAGAGCAAGGCAATTTTGCAAGCAATTTATGTGAGATTTGAATGTGCACTACTGAAGCTACTTGAACGAGATAGAAGAACCAATTACATTGTGTCTTTCTTTTATTCTAGCTTAATTGTAGTAAGTGGTTTAAAGTTGTACCTTCCAGCTTTCATAGAAGCAATTGTATTAGGTACTTAGAGTTTTCAAGTTATATGCTAACTTGAAGTTGTCGCAATAGTTTAGGCTGTGTGCCACAATGGGATTAGAGTTAATTCTTAGGTTTACAATGAGTTATGTAAATACTGTTTTGGCTGAGTGATTTTACTGGAAGTTTGGGAAAATCTTATTGAGTAGTAGGTCGTGGTTTTTTCACCTTTTAGGCCAGGTGTTTTCCACGTAAAAATCTCTGTGTTACGTACTTATTATTCCGCAAACAGTAGAGTAAGTACACCTAGAAGAACCAGGTTCTTCTAGAGCAAAAAATTGGATACCACACATATCACTCCCCCTCTTGTGTGGTATTCACGTATAAAATATCATACGGCCTCAGGCCCAAGTATACATAAAGCATATAAACCATGACCTCAGGCCCAAATACAGGTGTTCAATATCCAGGGATTTAAAATCAGGAACTGAGAATTATACTGCAATACATGATAGTGAAATACTAAATTACACTGAGTTACATGATACTGGAATACTGGATCACACTAAGTTACATAATACTAAAATACTGAATAGGACTAGGCTGAGACATGTATTCTTGAACTGATTATGAACACTCAACTTCAACTGTTTATGGCATAATGAGTAATCTATACTAAGACTCGGGAGCATCAAACCCAAGCCTATATTGAATACGCACTGAGCTCACAACGTTCAGAATGAAAGTCATGAGCGAGTTATGAAACTAAAGAATATAAGTTCTACAACTATTCAAGGAACTAGGATAAACTATATTTCTGAGTCAATCAGTAACGTGGTAAAAGAAACATAGTGTAGGAAGAATCATTAACATTCCCAAACATAGAGAGTTAACCTCACATACCTCAATTTAACCCCTTAGTGATACTACAATTATCCACAACATTAAGAACCTTCAATATATAATAGAACATCCAATGGAACAAATATTAGTAACAAATTCCATAACTTAAGTCATTTCGGCATATTATCAAACACCTTGTAGACATAAATCTCTACATCTCATCACCATATAGTTAGTTCATCTAATTACCACCATTCATCAACAATTTATCCCACCATCATGATTAACCAATTTATAACTTCCAACATCACATATGATCATCCATCCACACACAACCAATAAACTTTCATCAAATATTCATCTTTCAATCTATAATATAGTTATGTAATTAAATTGGAACTTATGGCTTCTAATCACCATAACAAGAGTTCTATTACTTATTCATACTCATATTCCCTTAATAAATCCATACATGAAAGTCTAAGGGTGTAGGATTACCTTTTTGGAAGAAATCTTGTAAAACCCTCCTTTGAGTTCTTGAAGAAATTTCTTGAAGATCTACGTATTTTATGTGTAGATTTCATCAATATTAGTGTAGAAATTATGGAATTTCACACCAAGATAATGGGGATTGCTTACCTTGAAGATGGGAGAGAGGTCTTGAGAGAGTAGAGGAAAACCCTAAAAGTCGTCCAAAAGAAATGGGGAAGCTGGACCCCAGAATTATATTTATAGGCCCAAATTTCGGATGCGCCTCGGATGCTTTGCATCCCCACTTCACTCCTCTCGGGAGCTCAGATGCTGACCCGGATGCTATGGCAGCACTTCACTGTCAACCCCTCTCTTCGGACGCAGCCTCGGATGATTCGCATCCGCGCAGTCCTCCGCCAGTCTTTGGTAATGTGGTCATAACTTCTTGTAAGAAAGTCCAAATGATGAACGGTTTGAAGATTTAGAAACTCGACTCGAAGATCTTTCATTTGATAGGTGTTGAATCACATAAAACCTTATATATTTGTAGTTATGCTCATCCAAAATGTGCCTTGTGCTTACCCATTTAGAATTTTAGTCTTTCATGTAGTTTTCAAATTTGGCTTAGACTTAGGTCTCTCCTTGGACCCCAAATCACTTATTATATACCTCGTACACTTATTGTCATATAAAATTGATAACCATCATATAAATAGTCCTTGTCTGCACATAGCTGATTTATATTTACGGAGTGTTACATTACCCATGCTTATCCTTATAGAGCTTGTCTAAAAGATCACATTAATACTCATCTAACACATCCACAACTAATTCGTACTTACGAGGTGGTACAGCTTATGCACGGCTACCTCTAGTGGGATACATATCATATATGCGGGCGACCATTTAAAACAATCAACGTTAGTTTTAAGGAAATCAATAAACCCTTACCTGAACAACGGATTAAGCCTTGACAAAGCTGTTTTTTCGATTTCTTCTGTTGTGGACTTGGTTATGTCTGTCTCTTCAGGTACCTAAAAGTATCTCGGTACCTGGAGGGGTTCTGACGATTCCTCCCCTTTATCATCTTTTCTCGGCTCGGGAGTAGGCATCGGTTAATATAATTACTATTTCCTGGGTTACTTACCCTTACTATTGGAAACGGACATTGCGTTCATTTCTCTTGCTTCCAGTTGATCCCTTCTTATCTTCTTGATTCCCTTTAGGGTCGCAAATTTTAGAAGTTTGTGGTAAAAGGACTGTACAACCTTTATCTCATGTAACCATGATCTACCAAGGATTGAGTTGTAGCCCATGTCACCATCCACCACTTCAAATAAGGACCCCTGTGGCATTCGCGGGCAGCAAGATCTCCCCTCGAATTGTCACACTCGCCAGATTGAACCCGGCAAGGAGTTTTGTTGCTGAAATAATTTTTCGGGTTAGTTTGGCTTGCTCCAGTACTCTTCATTGAATGATGGTGGCTGAGCTTCCTGGGTTAACCAAAACACATTTAATCTTAAAATCTAGAGAATTGAAAGAAATTACCATGGCATCATTATATGGAAGAACAAGTCCATCAATGTCCTCTTCCATAAAGGTGATGTCCTCTTCAGCGACTTCCCGGAGTCTCTTGATACGGGGTTATCGATTCATTTGTCTTTTTGGCCACTGAAAAAGCTACACCATTGATTTCATTCCCTTTGAAAATCATGTTAATAGCTAGTCGAGAAGGGTCTTCCCCTATTATCGAGGGTTCTGTGTTGGCACGACTGCGGCCATAATTATTCTTAGCTTGGTTTCTCAAAAACTCCCTCAGATGACCAGTCTTTAGTAGTTTTTCCACCTCCTCGCATAAATGGCAGCAATCCCCAATTATGTGGCCATGAGTCCCATGATATTTGCACCATAAGTTGAGATTCCTTTGGTTAGGATCGAATCTGATTAGCTTCGGGAATCGTGCCTCTTTTATATTCCTCATCACCATTACCAACTCCACGATTCTAACATTGAAATTTTATGCTAGCAACCTGGGATAAGTGGAATCCCAGGACCCGGATACCTCTTTGTCTACCAATGACCTGTTGTTCTGGCCGCAGTCAGGTCTTCTATTAGGGGTGAACCTATCCGGGAACCGGAACTATCACACCTCGAACCTGGGAAGGCATGGCTGGACCCGGTGCCATGCTGGCTCGAGCGAACCACTCTGTAACTCATGATATCATTCGGCCAAAACTAGAACATGTATAGGTTGAGTTAGCTAGAGTCTTTCCTTTTGTAACTATCATGGGTCAACCTGGCCACAACTTGTAGTGCATAACTACAAGTGGACAATACTGTATCAATAAACTATCGTTCTTAAAATATGAATATATATGGGCCGGCAAGGCCTCTGACAAACTATACAAAATAAAACTTTATCTACAAAGCCTCTAAGATTATTTGACATCAGATAGGACAGGGTACCGACCTACCCATAAGTCTGTAGCAAAACTCTGATACGACGACTCATCGACTCAGCTGTGCTCCGAATAGGGTGGAGTCTTACCGATGCTTTGTTGAATGTCAATCTCGTCTACTATGAGGACTCATCTAACTGATTGTCTATACCTGCAGGCATGAATGCAGCGTCCCCAACAAAAACGTCAGTACGAATAATGTACTGAGTATGTAAGGCATATAAATAAATATATAAAGAGCATGTGAGAAACATGGAGTAGAGGACTCAACCTGTCAGTCTGGATAACTCTGTAAATCATAAAATATTTATAGTATCATGCATATGCGTGTAAATGTCATGTAATGCATAGGTCTATATGTACATAACATCATCAAGCCTCTAAGGACATCCCATCATATCATCTCGGCCACTGTGGGCAAATCATCAATATATACCAGTCGATCAGGTGGTGGTGCGTATATAAAGCCATAACCTTTCCATATCTCATATACATATATATACATATATATACATTTATATACGCGTATATAATGCCATAACATCATCACGCCTCTGAGGGCATCCCATTATATCATCTTGGCCACTGTGGGCAAATCATCAACATATACCAACTAATCAGGTGGTGATGCATATATAACGCCATAACCTTTTCCCGTATTTCATATACATATATATACATATATATACGTATATAATGCCATCTGAGTCATGCGTAAATACACATGTATAAATGAATGAAATGCATGAAAATCTATAATAATATTAATATTTTTTTCGGATAAACTTTATCAACTGCGCATTATACTGAGACTAATGAACAGAAGGTATAATAATATGACACATGGAAATTCAAGAACATGTGCATCTCTAACACTTCTATGAATAGAATCATTTATGGAAGTTGTACATTTTCTCGTTCGTTTGTGTTGTATAGATCATGCCCAATGAAAGAAGAGATAGCCTTAGCATACCTAGAATAGAAAGAAAAAAATGTGTATGATACATTCGAAAAGGATTGCACCGTACTTCTTTAAAGATGCAAAACCTCATGTTGCTTAAGACGCTACGAAATGTCGGTTTGAATTCGTCAACATTTACTGAAATATATATGAGTAGCACCTTAAGTTATTATCACCAAATGTCTCATGGTGCATTAGTAGCATATTAAAACATCTCATGCTCTTTCTTCCCAAATATCATGGGGAATATATAAGCAATACAGAACCCAATTCTTGCAAAAGCAACTCCATCCTTTTATAAATAATCAAACTTCTCCTCACCCCAAAATAAACAGCTTGACTAACTGAAAGTATCCGACCAACAATAAGGGACTATTATATAGCGATTGGTAGCAAATCCAAAGAGAAACACCAAAAGACTTGACACATTTCATTATCACTTGAAAGTTAATAATTAACAGAGCAAGATTTTTTTGTCATTTAACAATAAATATCTACACTGCCCTGATTTTTCATAAAATTGTTCTTGATGTATAGAGCAATTGACAGTGATTAAATGAAAATCATGTATGAAAGTAGCCACAAGCGGATGAAAATGCATGCACCATCTGTGACTTCTTGAACTACAAAATTAGCAGTTATACCACAGTGTTCGACTTAGTAAGGGATATAAGATGTTAATTTGACTGTGCGCTAGATCATTGATAGTTGAAAACAAATAAAAAATAATAAACTATTGTTTGAAAGCTGAAAAGTTAGTAACGTCTTTCAAAGTTTAAAACTGTAATAGCTTTAACCAATTTGAACTTTTGTTACTTGTGAAAATCGAATAGAAATGACATGGAAAGAGTGTTTATATAAATTAGATTGGTTTAACAACACGTCATGATGAAGCTCACAATTCAGCATACCCAAATTCATACTCAATTTATATTAGAACAACCAACAATTCAAAAACACAACACAAACACTGTCAATTTATATGAAAAATTTAATCAAAAGGGACTAGAGTACAATAAATTAAAAGCAAGAGTATTAAAGTGCGTACTCGATCTTCGGGGTGAAAACGGGGATGAATAATACCATTCATATCCAAAAAAAGGTTATCATATTCGATGTTGTTTGGGTTAGGATTACTCGTATCTACTGGAACTTTTAATTCCTTATAACTTGGTCCTTAAACTTGGTTTTTTTTGTCACTTGGGCACTTAAACATAGAATTGTTCCTATCAGACCCTTCAACTAAATCACATATGTGCTAATTAGACACTTTGTAGACCATCTGAGAAAAACTTTTATAAAAATGATTGGATATGTAATTAGCTGCAGTTGTATATTTGATAGCTTTTAAGGCTTTCTTCTTTGCTTATGAAATAGCTGCATTTGTATATTTGACAGCTTTGCTCTTTT